>JAJOZX010004315.1:152500-405105 GCA_023014485.1 Bathynomus jamesi | reverse complement strand
TACGCCCTTGACGATTGGTTAGGTTAAGTCGTGATATTTTCGTTAGTTTTAACGAAAATATCACGACTTAGCCTAACCAATCGTCAAGAGGGTATAGTTGACCTAACTGGGCATTCAATTAACCTAACCGTGCACTCAATAATTTTACCGTAGGTTTCGATATAATGTTATAATGTTTCAGACCAGCAAAGACCCTAGGATCCACTTATACCCAATCCATGAACATATGCGTCTAATCGATTTTTAAACATGTTTATAGATGTGCTACTTATTATTTCTACCGGCAAACTAATCCGTAAAAAAGTTTTAAGCAACTGCTGTCTCGAATCTTCTACTTGTCAGCTAACACCGTCATTTCTAGTTCTACTATATTGTGCTATTTCGAAAAAGGTATCTCTATTTACGTTATCGAACCCATTCCTAATTTTGAAAACCTGGATTAGATTACCCCTTAGCCTCCTAGTCTCGAGTGTACTCAATTTTAACTCCTTAAGCCTATTCTCGTACGACTTCGACCTAAGCGACGGAATCATCTTAGTCGCTCATCTTTGAACTCTCGATTTTGTCTATATCTTTGCGCATATGCGGATTCCAAAATTGGATCGCGTACTCCAAAATGGGGTTTAACTAATGATTTATAAAGAGGAACAATAATATCCTGCAATTTGTACTCAAAATTCCTAGCTATAAAACTTAGCACTTTGTTCGTCTTATTGACCGCTGCTATACTTTGTTTCGCCACTTTTAAATCACCAGTGACTTCACCCCTAAATCTTTTTCCTGTTCTATTCTTGGCACTCCTTCCCTGACACACTATAAGCAAAATTACCGTTACGCGAACCTATATGCAAAATTTTGCACTTTTCGACGTTAAATCTAATTTGCCATTTGACTGACCAATCTACAATTTTATTCAGATCTTCCTGGATTTTACCTCTATCTTCGTCATTAATCGCCCAACCACCCAGGTCGTGTCATCCGCAAACTTTGAAACTGTGCTGACTAGGCCGACATCTAAATCGTTAATATATATAAGAAAAAGCAACGGGCCCAATACAGAACCATGAAGAACGCCACTCGCTACATTAGCCCAACACGACTCCACTCCATCAACGACCACCCTCTGTTTCCTACCTCGCAACCACTCTTCTACCCAATTTATTACTACACCCCTGATTCCATGAGCCTTAGTTTTTTCAATAAGTCTTTTGTGCGGCACGGTGTTAAACGCTTTTTGAAAATCAAAATACACTACATCAACTGCCCGGTGACTATTGTAAACTTCAACCACGCTTTGAAAAAATTCTAAAAGATTCGTTAAGCGAGATTTGTTTCGCCTTAATCCGTGGTGCGTATTTCTAATCAAATTATGCAATTCTTAGTGTTCGACTATACGATCCCTAATTACAGTATTGATTCCAGTATCTTACCTACAACAGACGTTAAACTGATTGGCCTATAATTTTCCGTCGCATTTTTATTGCCTTTCTTAAAATAGATGTTACATTTGCTAACTTGAAATTATCTGACACGCACCTCTCAGAAATAGACGGATTAAAAATCTTTGTTAGCGGCATAACAATACTTTCTTTTAATTCGTTTAGTTATATGGCATATATGGAATCCGGCCCTGGTAATTTAAGCATTTTCATTTAAGTATTACCATGATTGAAAGGTATTATGTCTATGACCGAAGGAATATTCGTTGCATCTTCTATTGTATAAACTGACATAAAAAAACGTTTAGCAGAGTAGCCATTTGCTTGTTTTCAGAAACTAGCTCACCGTCAATTTTTCAACGGTCCCAAGACGCTCTTTACTGGGTTTCTATTATTGACGTATTGAAAGAATCGCTTGGGATTTTCTTTGCCGTCACGAGCTATGGAAATTTCGAAATCGCGCTTGGACTTTTTTATTACCCTTTTCGCTTCACGCCTTAGAGATATGTAGTTGTTTCCTAACCAGAAATTGTCTTTATCGCACTTATGTAACGTATAAGCCCTATCTCTACTCTTTATAATATCCACTATAGAAGTAAACCACAAGTCTTGTTATTTACTTTCGCACGCTTAATCTTCTACAGTAGACAATCCTCATTTATAGTCCTAAAGACTGTTTCAAATGATTCCCACATTATTTTTGCATTGGAGGTCCCCATTACATTTTCACAATTGACGTGAGTAGTATGACCGCAAAGCAAAATGGTAGAGTGCAATTGCAATGTTGCAAATGTTAATAAATGTTGCACGACCCATCCCCTTCCTCTTTGTTCCACGATCTCTCCCCTCCCCTTGTTGCATGACCCCTTCCCCCTTTGATGCAAGACCCCTCCACCTTTGTTGCTCCCCCTTCCTCCTAAGGTGCCCCAAAAAATAAAAAAGCAAGGTGGATTCCTCCCCCCCCCAGCTGCCACAAGCTAGGGGGAATCAACCTAACTTACGAGAGAGAGAGAGAGAGAGACCATCCTTCGCCTGGCTCCGCCAGACGCATAATAAAGGTCTTGGTCTTTGCACTTGGCTTAGAATGCTTAATCTAGCTTAGAAGGCGTAAATGGCTTCTTCAGGTAATATTATTATTATTTTTGAGTTGCCAGATTGCGCTATTTATTTAATTAAGGCAGATAGTCTTGACAGTTGGCTTAAAAGTCTTAAGCAGCCAGTCGGTTTAGAAGGCGTAACCAGCCATTTGGTATATATATATATATATATATATATATAATATATATATATATATATAATTAAATATATCGTTTTTTATATACAACCAAAATAGTTAAATAAAACACCATGACATCATTCTGTTTATTTAGACGAATTATTGGAATTAATTTCATGATATATATAGAAAATAAATATACAATAAAATAGTTCATTCTATACACAATTTAAACGAGGAATATATATATATATATATATATATATATATAATAAAAAATAATAGTATAGAAATAAACAAGTTGAACGAAGAATATATACATAATCAAAAAATAATATATAAACATCAAAATTCATACACTGTACTGTATGTTCTACTGCGTTTAACTAAAATACTAAACTCGCACGTGATCCATTCTACAGTTACATCATTGTTGTTTTACACTACACAATAAATACGATTTAACATTATTTCACCACTCAAGTTATAGGGATGCCTATACTCGATGTAAATGGCCTTCTTACCGTTCAATACCTCTTTGTTCACACTTCACATTCGGGTGGAAAGTTATCTTTAAACACGGCCAGAATACAATCAAAAGCACGCACAAAGAGGGTATCGTTAGCCACAACTTCATTATTAAATTCAAGTTTATAAACACTCCTTCCCAATCGAGGGTTTATTCTTACCGAGCCAAGCTTTTCAGTCGTGAACTCATCTTCACAATGCATAGCGGCAGTTGAAATAATCATCTAAGTCGTAACGACAGCTGCTCATTATATGAAGAAACAATTCTTCAGGGTGAACGGTGTAGGTCAGCTCAGCCCTGTCCCGCTCAAGTCCTTTGTACCAAAGTTCATGATATTTCGAAGAGTTTAAACCTTTTAAATAAGCATCCAGTTCCAGACCATTCTCGCCTTGTTCAGTCCAACACCCGTCGAGCAGAGCGGTGTATGCGTATTCAAGAACCGTATCAAAATAAAGCATATCCGTAACACGCGCGTCTAATATACAGTGCCCGCGAAAAGTATCCGATCACCCTTGAAATTTGTATTTTTTACATAAAAACAATGTTTAAATGTATACTAACCTTATATTAGTATTTTGTCATCTGTCCTTTGGTTTGGATGACTTGTTCTAGACGTTTTGGCATGGATTTAATCAAGTTTTGACAAACTTCCACTGATATTTCCTTGCACCGTACCTTTTTGATGGCCTCTTGTAATTTTTCGACTGAGCCAGTGTCGTGGCATTCAACCTTATTTTTTATTATTAGCCACAGATTTTCTATCGGATTGAGATCTGGACTATTACCAGGCCAATCCAAAATATCAAATTTATTGTCAGTAATCCATTTTGTCACTATTTTGGCCCTGTGACATGGTGCACCATCATGCATGTATGTTTTTGTCCTTTGGATTGCCATTGCCATTGGAAGTTTATCCTGTAGCATTGCTAAATACCGTGCACCATTCATAGTTGTGTTCTTCGGAAGAAAATATAAGTTTCCACGCCCATAGTAACCGAAACAACCCCAAACCATCACACTTGGAGGGTGTTTCATTGTCTTTAGGGTCCATCCTATTTGAGCCAATAGGCCGGCGAACCTTTTTTGGACAACTTCTGAATGTCAAAAATGTCGACTCATCGCTAAATAAAACCTTCTTCCAGTCATCAACAGTCCAATGAATGTATTTTTTACAAAATGCGACACGTTTTTTACGCATTTTTTCATTAATGAACGGTTTCTTAGCAGCATGGCGAGATGGTAATCCGAGTTCTTTTTGGAGCCGCTCCTGGATAGTTCGTTCAGAAACACCAGATAACAAATTATTCATATTAAATTTTATTTCTTTCGCAGTTATTGTTGGGTTTTTCAATACTAAACGTTTCATAAGTTTGTCTGTTCGCGAATTTGTTTTTCTCGGTCTGCCAGATCGTTTTTTAGGGACTGGCGTGGTTAGGCCACCATTGTTCTTAGCCCGTGAAACCCATAAATTAACGGTACTTTGGGATATGTTTAATTCCTTAGCTATCTGTCTCTGTGATTTCCCACATGCATGCAAAGCAACAATAGCACCTCGACAATCACTCTTAAGTTGTTTTTTAGCACACATTATATATAATTTTATTTACACCACTTTCTGTAAAAAAAAAAAAATATCAAGAAATTTACACAAACAGTGAAATCTGACAAATTTGAGACACAGACACCCGCAACGAAGGCTACCAGAACACTAATTTGAGAATGCGTTGGATAGCTCTCATATCAGCGAGCAACCTCAAAGTTACCAGATGTCGCTAGAACAAACAGAAAGTGAATTACGTGTCTCTGAATATCAAGGGAAAATATTGTATTTTCTTGAGTGATCGGATACTTTTCGCGGGCACTGTAGGTTTCAGCTTGCGGAAACTGACGATTTTAAACATTTTGTCGAGGATGAATCGGTTTCGCGTAGGGACAAGAACGTTAGTATCAGATGCGTTCTTCCACATCAACCGTATATCAATGCATCGCTGCTCGCTATTTATACACAACGTACAAACAATGGCATATGAGTGGGTATCACTAATCTGTTCTCTTGTACCTACACCTGTAGGTATTTTATAACGATCCTCGCTCCACTTCTCAAGTAAAACGAACACTCTATTCATCTCCTCAACACTTAAATAAACAACATTCCGTTTACCAGAGTTTGTTTGTTTGTCTACAAGTCGTTTCCAGTACTTAGTTAATGGCACCGGTTTTACGCCTGAATACGCGCAATGACTTTGTCACGGACACATCGTACACGACATTGAGAATGCTTCTCAAAGGAAGTTCCAGCCGGTTCAAGCTCTGAGATGACTATGAGCCACAGGTAGGCGAGTCGGCTCGACGAGAGGTGTGGAGGAGTGAGTCACACCATAAGTTGATGAAACGTGTACGGTGTTGTTCGAAAGTGAAAGAATCATGTGAATGCCTGCCTGTTTCCCATTGTACTGGGTAGGTGTTTTGTGAATTTTTCCCTCTGCAATATATAAAGTAATATCGGCTTTAATGTTTCATCACTCCCACTCACCAGAATGCGCACCAGACATTTTTGTTCAGCCAGATTTTCACGAACTAAACATATTTTATTCACACTCCGGCGCACTATTTGAGAGAAACACGTTCCCATATTTTTCCTTTTTGCTTAGCTGAAGATACTCGTCTCTAAATTCTATGAAAAATTCACGCAAGCCTTTAGCCACAACCTCACTGCAAACCTCATCATGATATATATTAATGTAATGGAAAAAATACTTCAGATTCGCCATTATGACAAGATTTACATTCTCAGCCGCAGGGTACGCGTACTCGGTATGATGCAACATGACATAATACCGCTTGTCATACCACTCATCAACAAGACTCACTAACCGTAACCGTTACTTCTCTTCTGCACGTGTTGTTTCAGCCACTTCACGTATATGTAAGCTTTTATAAAGTTCAGTCCCACAACATAGTTAAATACATCGTTTGTACCACGAAATCCTGCAATGCTCTGGCCAGAATAGCCGTAGAGTATTTGAAACTCTTGTTCCTCAACGTTCGCACGGTTCAATGTAGCCTTAAAAGTATCAAAGGAGTGAGGGATAGGGAGTCTTTGAGTGTTCACCACATCTTCACACTTCACCGAATACCACTTCATAAAATTCGAACACGCAATATTAAAGGTAGCCATCACTATTTTTCATCTACGTGAGATTTCTTGAAATACACATCAGAGCTCCAGGGCTTGCAGCCGTCAACTGAACACGGAGGGGTAAAGATATGCCCAATAGGGTGGATCGATTTTACATTTTTTTCGATTTCCATATTCTAATAGAGACAAAAACTTCCGCATGCATGAGAAAATAGCCTCTGCAAAATCTTAGCTTAATAGGTAATCATCTTCTGCCCCCGGCAGAGCGATGAAAATCATATTTTAGTAGTCAAAAACGTATTTTTAAACCCTAGCCTAGAGTCATAAAATTTTGCGTGTGTGTTATGTCATGCCTAAGCAACGATATAAATGCTATGGGAAATATATAAATGCATTATTTAAGACAAAGAGCCGATCTGAAAATATGTATATTATACATATTTTCAGATCGGCTCTTTGTCTTAAATAATGCATTTATATATTTCCCATAGCATTTATATCGTTGCTTAGGCATGAAATAACACACACACAAAATTTTATGACTCTAGGCTAGGGTTTAAAAATACGTTTTTGACTACTAAAATATGATTTTCATTGCTCTGACGGGGCAGAAGATGATTACCTATTAAGCTAAGATTTTGCAGACGCGATTTTCTCATGCATGCGCAGGTTTTTGTCTCTATTAGAATATGGAAATCGAAAAAATGTAAAATCGATCCACCCTAATGCCCAGGTAATAGCAGGAGTCACGTGAACATTGCTTGATCATACAGGGGCGGAGCTTAGGACTTTTCCTGTACACACACACACAACACACACACACACACACACACACAACGGAGAAAATTAAACGCTAATTGAAACACGATTTATTTAATAAACGTATCGAATTATTCAAGGTGTTTATAATATATATATATATATATATATATATGTATATATATATATAAGTGCATGTAATAAACAAAAAACATCATTAACAAGTAAATAGACACACACACACACATATATATATATATATATATATATATATATATATATATATATATATATACTCAAGGATTTTGGTATCCAAAGGGTACGGTATCATAGGTACCAGGTACCTGGTAACGCTTCCTATAGGTGCTACGGCATACCTTCATACCCCTAAGCTCCTTCACGCCCCCAGCTTTTGCGCCCGAAAATTGTGGGTCCCTACAGTCAGTTGGGGCGGTTGATCGCCCTCATCTTCCAAGCACACTAAAGCCTTCAACGAATCAAAGTTAACGACCCCTCGGTTCGCCTGGTTAAGCGTGATACTCTTAGCCTTCACGATATATTTCACATCCTTCCCCACCCTCACCCGTACCCTATAAGTTTTTGGACCTGTTGAGAAAAATGAGTCGGCGTATGCGATGTCTCCATACTCATCTTTGATCTCATCAGTCAACTCTCCGAGGAATATACCAATAGGCGGAATATATTCACCCTCTCTCGCTGTGAATACCACAGTATCTGTGTCGACATACAGAATCCTCCACCCAAGAGAATGCAAGAGACTCCAAAGTTTGATGCGAGCGTATGCCGTTGTGAAGCTGGCTACAGTTATGTTTCTAACACGCGATATGTCTGTGGCCAATTCGGTAATGTACTTTATTATGTACGTATTACGTACATTCACGATCTCCATGACCTCTTTATCGGAAGCGTTGGCATAATCCCACACCTCGTTATTACTTTAGGCTAAGTGAACGTTCCCCTTGCCTCTATTCTATGGAAATTTTCCCCAAAGACTATTCAGACACAACTTTGCACTAAAGCGCTTGCCTGGGTTCTTTACAATTTGGGAATGGTCAAGTTGTATTCCTTGTCGGTCACGGTAACGTTGAATATAAGCCGATTTTTCATCTTCGGTAACAACTTGTTGCTGTAGTTCCACGTTATCCTCGAACATTATCTAGAGCGTGGAACTACAATAACAAGTGTATCGTATTCTGACATGCTTCGGAATGAGTTAAAGCAAACCATTCGCACAGAAAGGAGAGGGAGATTGTCGGAAGGTGTTATTCTGTTACACGACAATGCGCGCCCTCATACCGCTGCACAGACTAGAAAATGCCTTCAAGAACTTAAATTTGAAGTTCTCGACCATCCAGCCTACAGTCCAGACCTGGCACCTTTGGATTTTTACCTGTTTGGACCACTAAAAGACGCTTTGAGAGGTCAGCGATTCCAAGACGATGATGACCTGAAGGAGGCGGTGCATGACTGGCAACGCACACAGCCAAAAACATTCTTTTGTGATGGCATAAGAAAGCTTGTAGATCGCTGGACTGTGTATTGAGAAACAGGGAGACTAGGTTGAGAAGTGATGTGTTTATAATGTATCAGATGTGAAAATAAAATTGTGAAAATAAAAAGTGCGGATACTTATTGAATTACCCTCGAATTTCTCATGGAATGTAGAACAATGAATTTCATCATATTTATGTGTGAATTTCCCCCAATTATGCATCATATAAAACATACCACATTCACAGATTCTCATTTTCCGAACAGTGCCAATTCACTCATGGAACTCAAAACAAATATTATTGAAAAATGTACGTCTACACACATTGCAGTTCCTCTTCTCACCTTTAATTACACGACTTTCACATTTGGAGCTTTTACACTGCTCACATACCATGTGGCAATACTTGCAATGTTTCACTATATCTTCCGCAAACTCGAGACACTCCTTACACAAATCATGATGCCTTCCATATTTCGACTTTTATCATAACTCGCGTAAAGGTCCCTTATATTACGGATGGGGAGATACGTTAACTCTGACAGCCCTAAAATAAATAGGGGTCTTGTACGATCTCTCACACTGCTTTTAAAAATATACAGTCCTACGACGATCATCCATTCCAAATACAACTAGGCGAACATTCATTTCCTGTTCCACCCTTCTCAACTCTTCGGGACCTATATTACAATCAAACTTAAGTTTACAATCTGAAGCCACACTGCGTTCGCACTTTTAAGCAGATTACATTTTCTCCAATGTTTTCAAAAGTTTTTCCCCGATTTCAATGAAGTTTGTAGCAAATAATCACTATATATCGCAGCATTGATGGTATTGATTTCGACAAAATATTTTGATAATTAAAATAATTATCTCATTTTATTGAAAAATATGTAAAATATTGTGTTCCAGATTATTAAGCAAGTATTCCATTTACGGATCTAAATGGTGAAAATGGGTAAGAAGAAGGATTTAACATTAACTGAGAAAAGAAAAATAGGTAAGTTACTCGCTGAAAATATAAAATCTATTGAAATTGCAAAGCAGTTTGGCAGAGTTTATCGAACTGTAAACAAGTTTGTAGCGGAGGGTACCAAACTGAGGCAGCGAAGTGATAAAGGAGCTATAAGAAAAGTGACAAGGCGACAGATGTCTGTAATCAATCGCAAATTGCAAAGCATCCATTGTCCTCAAGTAAAGAGGTTTTTGAGCAGGCTGGCATACATAATGTACCAAGAACATCTCGATGTGGAATCCTCCAAACAATTGGCAAGACGTAAACCTACGATTCAGTCACCATTAACACCCAGGTACAAGGGTTGCTTTTCAATCATCGGTGAACAATACAATATTAAAATCTGTTTTCACGTACTGACGCGCCCATTCAACACGCTGCTTCTTGTACCTGGGTGATAATGGTGACTGAATCGCAGGCTTACACGTCTTGCCAATTGTTTGGAGGATTCCACATCGAGATGTTCTTGGTACATTATGTATGCTAGCCTGCTCAAAAACCTCTTTACTTGAGGACAATGGATGCTTTGCAATTTGCGCTTGATTACAGATATCTGTCGCCTTGTCACTTTTCTTATAGCTCTTTTATCACTTCGCTGCCTCAGTTTGGTACCCTCCGCTACAAACTTGTTTACAGTTCGATAAACTCTGCCAGACTGCTTCGCAATTTCAATAGATTTTATATTTTCAGCGAGTAACTTGACTATTTTTCTTTGCTCAGTTAATGTTAAATCCTTCTTCTTACCCATTTTCACCATTTAGATCCGTAAATGGAATACTTGCTTAATAATTCGGAACACAATATTTTACATATTTTTCAATAAAATGAGATAATTATTTTAATCATCAAAATATTTTATCGAAATGAATACCATTAATGCTGCTATATATAGTGATTATTTGCTACAAATTTCATTGAAATCGGGGAAAAACTTTTGAAAACATTGGAGAAAATGTAATCTGCTTAATAAGTGCGAACGCAGTGTAGTTTACGAGCACGCTGCACAACCGTAGGCAATATGTACCGTGAAGTTGTCCATATTGAAGGTTGTACTACTATGAGAGGCCTGCATTTACGGCCGAATATATACTTTATATCTACAGCTGCTAAGCATCTGAATGGTATTACTATCCAAAAATCATCTACATCCCCGTCATCAGACCCGAACCCAAAGGACAGCCTCGTCCTGACTTCACGTTCGTCGCGGTTCTGAAGGGCAAACTCCACAATACGTTCAACTACTCGCCGTAGTCCGTGTTCAACATCATTACTATACATGGATCCAGGGTCAACCCTGACTACGTACCGAATTCTAGTCAGGGCTGGGGTGAGGGTGGCGGTGCGCACCAACTCGAATTTATGCCATCCTCTACAGAAAGAGAAGCTGCTGCTGCTGTTGTGGAGGATGTACTCGGAATTTAAAAGGAATAAGGGACTACAGCTTTATATGAGTGAGGAACTATTGTGGGGATTGTGTCGTAAGACGTAGAGGGTTGGGGCTCTGTTAGTGGGGGTTTAACAACCGGTGCGCTCCTGGCACGCTGTATACCTGACGTGGAAGGTTTTTCATCATGCCTCCGCTTTGAACTATCGCGTGGTGGTACTACAGGTGTCGCTGGTGTGGGCTCGTTAGCGGGGGTGGAGTCTGTGACAAACAAGACTATTTTCAAGTGGTTTGGAAGGTTTCGAGAAGGAAATGAGTCTTTGGAAGATGATGAAAGAAGTGATCGTCCGTCCGTCTTGTTTGTAACAACTTCATCTCCGTAGACAGCTGCAAGCTTCGGTGCGTTTCTGTAGCCGTCTTACCAAGTTTAAAACCAAATTTGATGGTTGCACGTTGCTCAAATTTCGACATTTTCTGCAAAATTGCCAGACGCCACAAAAATGCCCTCACACAAAGCAATGATACGGCGCAGTGGTGCGTAGTTGAATGGTGTTTGTTGGAATCTGGCAAGTGGCCAAGGTGACGTCATCAGCCATACACACTGACATCACCTAGTGACACGTGTTCATTAGTTGCGGGACTATTTACCAAACTTTTTGATCACACCTCGTACGTAAACACTGTTGCGTTCGGGAAATAAATCCACGAAGGCGCGGGCTAAACCTAAAGAAGCTCTAAAAAACACTTAAAGTGTACACGGGACGAAATCATCAAAGATTCAAAGAGAAAAATGCGTGGTAGTCGGAAAAAGAAGAGGGCTGTCCGGAAGAAGGGGGTTACCAGCACGTGGCGTTAAACGTAAAAGGACATAAAAAACGAAGAAGTGTTCTAAGCGACTGAAACCTATGGTTGACCATTTTTTTGACTGATATAAGTTAAGGACATTGCTCTCATGAATTATAGGCTGTTTACTACTTGTCGAGAGAGGTGGTACTATTTCTGACTCGTTATGGCACGCTTCATCCATCCTTATAGTTCAAAATGTTGTAAATCGGAGCTGTCCCTCTTTGACATGCCGCCAACTCAAGTTTCTATTGAGCACAGTGACTTTATTACAATTAATCCGTTACACACAATTAGTTCCCCGAGTGCTCCAATAGAATTCGTGATACCCATCTCAGGCCCTTACTTTTTTGATCCAAGCTGTGTGTACATGTACGCTAAACGTACAGCCCATTCTGATGGAACGGACTGTGATGACAAATGTGCTGTATACCTTGAAACAACCTTTCTGTACTCCATTTTCAACCAGTGTGATGTATATTTAAATCAGGTCAACATATCGGCAGGAACGGGATACTAGCACCTACGAGCCTATCTGGAAAATGTGCTGAACTTTTCCAAAGAACCGAAGGATACCTTTTTAACTGCCGAGGGCTATTATCAGACTAAAGACGAAAGTAGTATAAAGGACAAATTTTAAAATTCTAAAAAGATTTTTGAGTGTTTTGGACGCCTACATACAGACTTCACCAGAAGTTGCTTGTGCATGGGGTCGATATGAAAATAAAGCTCATCCGCGCGAATCCTGAGATTTGTTTAAATCTGGGGCTGAACAAGAAGAGGGTGCAAAGCCCGTTGTGACTCATATAATGGAAACATACCATCGCGTACGCCGTGCGAAATTAAGTTCGCCTAAACCAATAGAAATTGACTAAAATTTACTACATGCCACAGTAAAATACCCAACTAACAGAGTACAAATCAAACTATACATGGTACCAGCAGGGTTGGCCTCCAAACAGATAGAAAACGTGGCACTGGGAGTTCTACCTAAAACGATATCAATTGGAATGCAGGAACACGCTTCGGTGAATGGAAAATATAAAAGAACGCCTTTAAATTCGAGAATTTCGGCCTTAAAATATAACTATACGTTAATGGCGTTGCGTTGGGCGGGGCTATGGATACGGATTATTCATCAGACGCTGTGTTCCCGCTTTACGCGAGAGCATATAGTAATCTGGCCCATATTGCTGGTGTTTGTGATGAGCTCGGGATTGGGGTAACGCAGAAAGCATTCATCGATCAATTTAACCTTTATCCGTTTGACATCACTCCTGACTTATTTGCTAATGTAAATACACACTTAAGTCCACAACAGAGTGGAAACATCTCGGTCAGATTGGAATTCGCCAAGCCGATAGACGCGCCTATTAGTGTACTAGTATACCTCGAGTTACAATCCCTATTAGAAGTTGACAGATTTAGGGGCGTTGTCACTGACTTTTAAAATTGACGGGAATACACTTCAGAGAGTAAGGAATAGTAAACGAATCACGCGCTCCAAATTTATCGGTGTGTTTTCGAAGAATGAAACATTGAAATTGTCAACTACGAGAGAATGCCGTGGTCTTATTGTGAATACCGATGTTATTGGTGGTGAAGGGATTCATTGGATAGCTATCTACTTTAAAAATAGGGGCCGACTGTACTATTCTAATTCACTTGGGACTCATCCATGCAATGACGTTATTATTGTAAAATTCTCGAACAGCTACGCATTACCGAAATTGTCTGGAATCCCTATCGATTCCAGGGATACTTTAGTAAAGTATGTGGTATGTATTGCCTTTCATTTCTCATGCACATGTCGCGTGGAAAGGAATTTATAAATTTTTAAAAATTATTCGACCCTTGTCACACTGAGCGGAATGACCAAATGGTATGCAGACAGATAAAAAAAGGTTCCCGTTTCTGCGCACTCGATGTGTTGTATGATGTTTTGCTTGTATATATAAAATGAATATTTGTATCAATATTGTCTCCAATAATGTTAGTTTGTGTATTCCGTAGCTTATTTGAAATGTAATGTAAACTAATTCTGTAGCTAATTTATGATGGATATAAAAACTGTACTATTTTATAAACCATGATTTCTATCATTTAGTAAATTGATAGAAATACATTGAGTCTTCTCTTTACCGGAAACACATGTAAAAGAAAAAAGCTCTTCCCCGAAACATAAGAAAAAGAAAAAGCTTACATTATTTCGTTGATGATGTAGCAATTGTTGGGTTGAATGCGCGGTAAAACTTCTACCTCCGTATTCAGGTCCACGACATGCATTTTTTTCAAAGCTATCACGAAAATAATGTATAACACGAGTCAGTTGCTCATCGGACCTTTAAAGAGAAGGGATAATTTTAAATTAATTTGATTAGTTCATACATTTTTCTGAATCTTTTTTAATAAAAACCCATTTGCTTTTCATAAAAAACACATGCAGAGTGTATACATACAGAGAGTGAACAAATTATTAGAGCCACCTCTTGAAAAACACATTTTCATTATAATATGGTGTTTTTAGTTTAAATAATAACCTTTCAAGTATGCAGACAGTATTCCAAATTGTTAACACATGCAGTGTTCTCTACCTGAATAACAGAAAGTGGGGATAGGGGTCAATTTGGGGAGTAGGGGGAGGGGAGTATGTGAAAAGTGGGTTCAGTAGTGTATGAGCTGTGAACGTGGAAGGTTGTGTCAAGTGGTCAGGTGCGTTAAGTGTATGTTAAGTTAATGATAAGTTATTATATTTAAATCATTGTACGTGGAATATGCACTCACACACCCATATGATATTGTTTCTGAGCAACGTATTGTGATTCTTTTTATTAAATTAGTGTTTCTTTACAGGAATAACGTTTATGTACTGTAGGCTACCCAACATGGGTAAGAAATGTGATCTATCGCCAAAGAAGAAAGGTAGAATGCTCTCGCTGCTGACTGCAACTGATTATTCTCACAGAATAGCCCGAGAACTGAATGTGTCACGTGCGAGTGTTGAGAGGATCGCATAAAAAATTAAAGTTGAAGGGGATAATCCAGAGCTGACTCCAAAAAGAAAGGGTAAATGTGGTCGGAAAAGGCTAATTACACCTAGAGCCGACAGATGCATTGAAAAGAAACTAGTAAATAATAGAAGCACTACTAACAAACTTAAATTGGAGCTGGAGAAGGAAAACATCAACATTTCGACAATGACCTTAAGAAGGCGTGCCAGGGAATTTGGATTGATTAGTTGACGGCCAAGGAAAACGCCAAAATTGACTCCAACAATAATTAAAAACGCTTGAAGTGGGCTAAATACCATTCAAAGTTCACTGTAGATGACTGGAAATCGGTAAGTCACACTATTTTAGTGATCTTTTATGCTTATTTTGAGTAAAATGTATTATTTTGATAATTGTATGACAAGGCACATTTCATTTTGGTTGCAATCATTTCTTTCTCTTTTCATTTGCAGCTGTGTTTCAGTGACGAATCCACATTCCAAGTCATATCTGATAAATCACAGTACGTTAGGCGACGTGTTGGTGAGGAATTTCACCCAGACTGTGTCGTAAGTACGGTTAAGCATCCAACATCTGTCATGATATGGGCAGTGATAAGTGGTAAAGGTACTGGACGAATTTACATTGTTGAGGGTACTATGAGGCAGGACCAATAACGAAAGGTTTTGGAAACAAGATTTATTCCACAGATCGCCGACTGGTTTCCAAATGGTGAGCTATTCCATTTTATGCAAGATTCAGCCCCATGCCACACTGCAAAGTCAGTTAAAAGTTTTCTGGCTGCAAAGAATATTCCTCTCGTGGATTGGCCAGGAAATTCTCCGGATATGAACCCTATCGAAAACATATGAGAAATAGTAAAGCGTAGACTGAAAGGCGAGGAAATAACAACTCGAATACAGTTAATAGAACGAATAATTGCCGTTTGGAACCGTGATCCTGAGATACAGGCCAGCTGCAAAGCCTGTATAGAGAGTATGCCTAGACGGGTTGCTGCCTTAATTAAGGCCAAAGGAGGACCCACTAAGTGATAAATGTGTTTAATATGACTGTAGAGTGTATACAAATATATTCTGAAATAAAACAAGTGTTTAAATTAGCCAAATTTTAGTATTATTAGCATTAGAAATAAACTTATACAAGAAAACTATTTTTTATGTATTGGCTCTAATAATTTGATCACCCTCTGTGTATATATATATATATATATATATGGGAATGAACTCAGAATGGTCCCCTGAGTTTTTTATGATACACACAGACAGTGCATGGAACAAGGAACTCTTCTGGGATAATTAAATCCACTATAGTCCGAATAAGTAATGGTAAATGACAAATACCATAGTTTTTTTTTTTCATGATGCTAGCCCGACGTGGGCAACGGGTCACTCGCAAAGAGGTCCCATAAAATATAGCATCCCTCACCAGCTATCTGCAAAGCAGACAGGATCCAGCTTTGGGACATGGATCTAGGGTTTAAAGCACCTAGCCATGCTACATTTAGAACCTCAATATAAGCAAAAGACTCGCTGCCTTCACGTCAGATTGAATGCATCAAAGAAAAAGAAAAAGGGGTAACTATTATATTTTTAGCCAAAAACCAAAACTTAAACCTCAACTGGCAGAATTGAGCGTCCACTTTTCAAGGCACATAACATGTCCGTTTCAAGATGGGAATGAACTCAGAATGGTCCCCTGAGTTTTTTATGATACACACAGACAGTGCATGGAACAAGGAACTCTTCTGGGATAATTAAATCCACTATAGTCCGAATAAGTAATGGTAAATGACAAATACCATAGTTTTTCTTTTTCATGATGCTAGCCCGACGTGGGCAACGGGTCACTCGCAAAGAGGTCCCATAAATATAGCTTCCATCACCAGCTATCTGCAAAGCAGACAGGATTACTTATTCGGACTATAGTGGATTTAATTATCCCAGAAGAGTTCCTTGTTCCATGCACTGTCTGTGTGTATCATATATATATATATATATATATATATATATATATATATATATATGAAGAGAGTTACACTGTGAAGTATCAAATATCTGCGAATCGCACAGAGAAGTTTGTAACCCCTTTAAGAGAAAATGCCGAATAACTTCACATTTCAAATGAATTTAGTATGGAATTTTAAAAAATTATTTAAAACTTGCAAAGCAGTCTTCATTGTTATAAGTTAAAAAAAATACAACGAGTTTTGATGGATGGAAATATCAAAACAGGACTTTACCATAATATTAATTATTAATTATTAATGCAAACTAATCTATAATTAAAAATTGAGGATACCTGCGATTTTGATGAAATATTTTACAATAAAATGTAATGAGATGAAAATAAATTACTACAGCCCCTCCATATATATTTATATATGATGAAATAATCATGAAGGAAATACAGAACGGTGCTCAAGAGCATTCGCCTAATGACATCTTCAGGAACACTAAAATAAATAACAAGTTCGCCACTAAATATAGGCCACATAAAACAAAATAAAATAGAAATACAGTTACATAAATTTTTATTTTCACATTTCAACTGCAATCACTTGCGTCGGATCGTAAGGAGCGTCATTGCGAATATCATCAACTGTTTGCGTTGGGAATTAATTGTAGCCACCGCGGCAGTGTCTCCATCTTCATATAAAACCGGTAAACTGTAAAGTTGTTGTGACTGACTCATGATGCGTGTGTTTATTCACTGGTAAACTAACTGCTTGAGTTCCAGCTGAAAATACTTCCTTTTATATGCATGATTCCCAATTGTAAAACACCATCCCCAAAAGAATAGTAGATGGTTCGTAAGTTTGTTGATTGGTTGTCATTGTAATTGGGCGGGCTATGTTAAATGTGTGGGCCAATCAGCTGTCGTAACACCGATATAACGGACCTACGCTTTGGGAAATGAAGTCCTGATTGGTCACCTTCACGAATAATGAAGGTGTGTCTTTATCAAATTTGGCTTATTCTCTCCGCAGATTTATTTTCAATGCTCATATCTCAAGATGAATGAGTGAAATGCCCACTCGCACGCTCTGTCACGGTGCCCTCAAGTATTTTGCATTATTATATAAGATTTTTATTTTCCATTATTATATAAGATCTGAAATATGTCTACAACGCTAATATTCTTACAACCGTGACACGATTTTTTTGTTCAGAAGATGAGTGAGAATACTTTATTTGTGCTTATTTGATTGCGTTTGTACTATTATAATACTCTATATTTCTAATTTATGTAATTTGTTTGTATTAATAAATAAAAACAAACGTCAGTCTCTTTGCACTCATCGACTCACAGCTTTATCCACAGATTTCCCATTTTGGACATGGGTTAGATTAGTTTAAGTTACATTGGTTATGGAATCCGAACCATGGGTCGCCACACCATCTGGACTCGGTCTCCCGTCCAACTACTACCCAGACCTAACGTCATTTAACATCGCTGATCCAACGGGGAGATGTGTTAGAACGAGGCCACAAAGCATGCGAAATACATAAACTAAATATTGTACATTATGCATTTAATTAGCAATTTTTATACTTTTTAGAAATTTCATTTCTACGTGAAGTATAACAGATTGGAAGCATTCGTGAATTTAAAATCAATAAAGAGGTTTATATTGTCGGTCTCTATGCACACATACTATTCACAACTTCATCCTTAGCTTTCCCATTTTGGACATGGGTTAGGTTAGTTAAGTTACATTGGTTATAGAATCCGAACCATGGGTCGCTACATCATCTGGACACGGTCTCCAGTCCAACTACTACCCAGACCTAGGTTAGGTTCTTAAGAAAGTCCAGACCTAAAGAAAATCTCCCCTTACAAACCATTAGTTAGAGAAAGGTACTTTTTTAGGTTAGATTTTCCTTATATTCTTTCTTAGGCTTTTAAATTAGGTTAGGTTCGGTTAAGTTAAGTTAGGTTAGGTACCAGTTACAAGGAGGACCTATGGTCTGAATCGCGCGGGGTTCTAGAACCGTGTCTGGACTCTTTGAGTTTTGCAGTGAAGCATATAGATTAGGTTAGGATAGATTAGGTTCCTAAGAAAGACCAGACCTAGAGACAATCTTTATATATAAATCTTCATAAACCATTAGTTAAACCCCACCTGGAATATATATATATATATATATATATACATATACACATAAATAAATGTGTACCCCCCTTTGCAACATTGATCAACATTGGGGAATTACCCCCGCCCTCTTGTTGCATAACCCCCATCCCCTTTGCACCATTACCCCCCTTTTGCAATGTTATCCCCACCTATCCATTTGCAACATTGAACAACATTTGCAACATTGCAATTGTACTCTACCATTTTGCGGTCATATTACTGACGTGTGACATTTCATTTCTAAATTTACAAAAGTCTGCGCGCTGGAAGTTAGGAATTTTAGTCGAGTGAGCTGGTTTCAAGTGACTTCCTGAGAGGACAAACAGCAACAAGAAGTTTGAAATCGTTCAATTTAAGTTCTGCTATAGATTAATCTATATATATACACATATATATGACCTCGGAGGCCGACGCCACATATCCTATATATACAGTATATATATATATATATATATATATATATATATATATATATATATATATATCAACGTAAACAACGACGCTTGTATAGGAGATATTCCGCGCAAGATGAGAGAGAGAGAACGAAACAAATGAAAAAATGAGGTAACCACCCGGGAATCGAACCCGGGATCTTTCGATTGCCGGTCAGATATGATAACCACTACACCATCGGCCTCACTCATTTAAATGCCGTAATTCTTCTACATACTCGCAGAAACCAATGCCCCAAGGGGGCAACTCCCGCATGCCGTAACATTATATACATTTAACTGAAAACACGCAGTATAATTAACGTAAAGAACGACGCTTGTATAGGAGATATTCCGCGCAAGATGAGAGAGAGAGAACTAAACAAATGAAAAAATGAGGTAACCACCCGGGACTTGACGTTAATAATACCTCGTGTTTGCAGTTAAATGTATATAATGTTACGGCATGCGGGAGGTGCCCCCTTGGGCATTGGTTTCTGCGCGTATGTAGAAGAATTACGGCATTTGAATGAGTGAGGCCCATGGTGTAGTGGTTATCATATCTGACCGGCAATCGGAAGATCCCGGGTTCGATTCCCGGGTGGTTACCTCATTTTTTCATTTGTTTCGTTCTCTCTCTCTCTCATCTTGCGCGGTATATCTCCTATACAAGCATCGTTCTTTACGTTAATTATACTGCGTGTTTGCAGTTAAATGTATATAATGTTACGGCATGCGGGAGGTGCCCCCTTGGGGCATTGGTTTCTGCGCGTATGTAGAAGAATTACGGCATTTGAATGAGTGAGGCCCATGTTGTAGTGGTTATCATATCTGACCGGCAATCGGAAGATCCCGGGTTCGATTCCCGTATGGTTACCTCATTTTTTCATTTGTTTCGTTCTCTCTCTCTCATCTTGCGCGGAATATCTCCTATACAAGCGTCGTTCTTTACGTTAATTATACTGCGTGTTTGCAGTTAAATGTGTATATATATATATATATCTTTGGTAAACCTATGGTTAGCTTCCACCCGAATTGTTCATTCTGACGAAGGTCAAGCTTTTCACTCCACCTTAGACCTACAGTTTAACATGGAATCCGAACCACGCCCCATCAGCAGCCCAGCGTCTTAACCACTAGGCCACCTAGGGTACCCATTTATCTACCAACCACTTCCTTTATTGTGTGGAAGGATGAACAGCTTGGTTTTGCTGCGCGCCGGCTGCCGTCGGGTCTCGAATCCGGGGCCGATCGATTCGTAGTCAGCGACGCTAACCACTACACCACCGAGGCGCATATATATACTGTATATATATATATATATATATATTTTTTTTTTTTAGTTCGGAAGAACCGATTCGCCTCTATTTAAAGGGCATATCTCAGCGGAAAAACAAAGAAAAAGTGAGAGGAAAGACAGAGGAAAAAGAAAGGGTGGAGGGGACAGTCGAAGTGGAAAAAGACCAAGGATGACAAGGACTGCAGGGTCGAGCCCCACCATCCTTGGGTGCTAGGGCCGGGAGGGCGCACGTGAAACCTCCAGGAACAAGCACGTACAAACGAGCACAAAGAGCACTCAAGAGCACGAGCTTAGAACCCCCTTGCGGGGTTAATATATATATATATATATATATATATATATATATATATTATGACCTTTGAAGCCGACAAGCCGACGCCACATAGCCTATGTTCTTATATATATATATATACAGTATATATATATAATATATATAGATGAAAGACATAGATGAAAGAAAAGAGACAGGTAAAAGTTGTGAGGTAGTAAAACTGTCCAACGAACAAAATGATAAAAGATAAAAAATAAAAACGTAGGAATAAACAGCCAAAGAAATATAATGCTAATATTAAAATTAAGAACATAGAAGATAAACGGGTCTGTATCGAAGGAGTGACATTTCAGAGGAGTGACATAACAAAGGAGTGACATAAATACCGTAACAAAGGAGTGACAAATCGGAGATAAATTCAAAGGAGTATAATTATTAAAATTTTATTTAAAAAAACAAAATTTGTTAGAATTGTTAAAATTAAGATTTTATTTCAAAAACTAGAAACCTAACCTAACCTAACCTAACCTAACAGTTGCAAGCCTCTCTTCCCTCTGGATTTGTTCTTTCTTCTTCTTTGTTGGTATTTTCGTGTCACTCCTTTGAATTTTATCTCCGATTTGTCACTCCTTTGTTATGTCACTCCTTTGAATTTTATCTCCGATTTGTCACTCATTTGTTATGTCACTCCTTCGTTATGTCACTCCTTTGAATAGGACCGAAGATAAACAGATAACAAGAAGTAGAAGGGGAGAAAATACGTAAAAGGGTACGTAAAAGGGTACTGCAGATATCGGGATGGGCATTGCATCTATGCACATCCCACATTATGCAACACATTATAAGGGCTTCCAAAAAACCTTAGCCCCCCCATTTGCAGCTTACATGTTTACTTATATCGAAATAGTTTTAGTGATTATAAAAATATGTAAAATTCTTTATTTATTGCAGGTATTAAAATTACTCTAGCTGATAAAGTGATAATATAATGGCTTCTCAATTAATTGGTGATTCGGAGAGGCAACGTGTGATAGATCGCATACGAGCAATAACATTTTGGGAAGCTCGTGATGCTGGAGCCACCTTTATAACACGTTCATGGGTTGCCAAAAAGTTGCGAAGAAGTGAGGACTTCGTCAAAAGAAATTGGAATAAAACTTTGGATGAATGTGAAATGGATACAACTAAATCTGGCGCCCAAATTTGCCACTCTCTCAGGAAACAAAGGATATCATTGAAAGCGGTACGCGTAAGCGGAAAAACAGCTGTGCTAAACTTTCTAGAGAGATCGAAGTGTTGAGAGGAAAGATCGTTAGTGGTGAGATCATTCGACTGTACCGTTATAGGCAAGGTTTAAAGCTTTGGCATGAACTTCCAAAGCCAAGAAAAACTCAACATCGATGTCAGAATGTGGTTTGCCCATTATCTTGAAGATTGGGATGTGGATGATTTCATGCATTTAGCTGTCTCCGATGAATTTTTTGTTTACGTAACATGTCGCGTCGGCCTAACTACCAAAATGATCGAGTGTGGGCCAGAAAACCAGATGAAGTCGATGACAATGAACATTATCGCGAATTATTAAAAAGTCCCGACTGTGTTGGTGTGTTTGTTTTGTTCACTGCAAAGAAGCTCATGTGGGTGCTGAAGCCAAATGGTCAGAGTTGGGATGGACAGTATTTTCGTGATATTATTCTATCCCAGCATGTCATTCCTTTTCTAAGAAACCCAAACAATGTTATGGATGTCGATCAGGTCACACTTCTGCACGATAAGGCCCCCTGCTTTAAGGCATTAGCCACTCAACAGTTGTTGCGGAACCATGAGATCGATTTCTTTGGAAATGAAGAATGGCCAGGAAATTCTCCTGACCTGAACGTCTGTGAACACATTGGATCAGTTATAAAGGGCAAGGTTGAATGTCTCTTGTTTCAAGAACCTGCAGCAAATCGATTTTCGAAGGATACAATGACGCAACACATTGAAACTGTTTTATGAAATTTGCGTAACGATCAAGATCTATTCACGTCACTTTTGGCAAGCTACCCAAAGCGAATTCAGGCTGTCTTGGAAGACAATGGAGGGAACACCAAGTTTTAATTTCTCATTAAATGCAGGATTAAATTCTCTTTGTAAGGTATGTTTAGTTTTACTGTACCTCTAATGGTTTAGGCCATGGGCTAAGGTTTATTGGAGCCCCGTACAAGAGGATATTGGAAATTTGAAAAAAGTGGAAGTTCCACCACATTACTGTCTGCAACACCTATGCAAGATATGGGAGATGCAAATACGGACAAAAATGCCGTTACCACCACCCTCAAAGGAACGCAACAGGTGAACAGGAAAAACGAACATCAAAGAGGGCTACCAATTTTTTAGATGTAGACAACACAATTCAGCTGCTAAATACCATCCAGCAAATACAAAATTAGCTGACAAATGTAGGAATCCGAGAGCCGGACAGAAGGCACGCACAAAGCCACTTCATGCGTTATCGGGGCAACAAAGATAAAGAGAGGCAAATTCTCGAAGGACCGCAAGACAACGAAACCGGCACCACTATTGGAAAACGAATCGAATGTATATGAAAATGATAGAGAAAAATAAAAGTAATCCTAGCCAACATTCAGGGCCTTAAATCAAATTATTCCCTGGACAAAGTTTTATACCTGAAAGGACTCACGCAAGAAACCGGGGCAGACTTTGCATGCCTCAGGGAAACCCATCTAAAGGACTGCCAGGCAAACTGTGAACACTGTGAGTTCTGTATTGATAAAAAAGAAATACAAATTGACAACTATAACATCCTCCGAGCAGACAGAACGGTGAGACGTAAAGGAGGATGTGCTATTTACACACGCGAAAGCTGTATGGCAGAAGTGACTATAAGTACTTCAAACAGCTACGTAGAATGTGTAGCAGCAAAAGTTGAAAAATTAAATATGGTACTAATTGCAATGTAGAGACCCCCGAACACGCCAACCTCAAAATTCTCAGATTCCATTACAGAGGTAAAAAACTGGGTAAAAGATCTATACTCTCCAACCCCAAATATTTTTCTCTGTGGTGATTTTAATTTTCCATTTATGAAATATAAAAGGATAGGGAAAAATATATGTATACATCAGGACAAGGGGGGCACACGGAAGACCAGGAGCAGGTAAAAATGCTACTACCTCTGGTGATAAGTTTATATTAACAAAAGAGATAACAGAAAACACAAGAAGAACAACTGCCTAGATTTGGTGTTCACAAACAACATCAACCTAATTGATAATGTAGAAATATCCTCAACTATAATATCGGATCACAACATTATTGAAATAACAACCAATATAAAAGCAACAAGAAAGGAAAGAACAAGAACAACAGAAAGAAGCCAATTTAAATTTTTTAATTTTCACTCCAAAGCTATAAACTGGGAAGATGTTGCATCCAGCATGGAAGTAATAGATTGAAAATCCACCTTCGAGTCCAAGACAACGGAAGAGATGCTAACTACCTTAGAAGAGAAGACGCTGGAAATTGTGGAAAAACTTGTCCCAAAAATACAACAAAGGGGAAAGAGAAGCAGTTCGAGAGACAAGAGGTCATTGTTCCGAAAGAGAAAAAGAGTAACTGCAAAATTAAGTAACTGTAAAGATAACAACATCAGAAAAATATTAAATGATAAACGGCAGAGTATCGATGGCGTCATACAGGAACTAATTGAGAAGCAGACAGAAAAAGAAGAAGGCGACGCTATAGAAGCGATAAAGGTTAACTCAAATTACTTCTATAATTTTGCAAAAAGGATGTCGAAAAACCATGCGACTATTGGACCTTTGAAAAACGAAGACAATGCTTTATCTGATGATCTAACAGAAGTATCTGAAATATTAAGAGCTCGGAACAAATCATCTTTCAATATCCCAAAAACTGACAAACTGATATGTGATAGAAACGCGTTCTTTGAAGAAGAACTACAACGGACTTCGACTTTACGACAGATGATATTACACAAGCTATAGGAAAACTAAAAGCACACTCAGCGGCAGGACCGGACAAATGGAATGCCACACTGAACAAAAACTGCAAAAATGCAATCGCTAAGCCCTATATTGGATATGGAGACGATCACTAGACGCGGGAGAATACCGGGCATCCTGAAGAGCGCGAGCATAGTCACAATATATAAAGGAGGAGATCGATCCGAGGCCAAAAACTATAGGCAAGTGTCACTTACATCTCATCTCACTAAAATATTTGAAAGAATAGTTAGACAGAAAATTTATGGTTTTTTGGAAACTCAGAAAAAAATTAAATGGTAACCAACATGGGTTTCGGTCAGGCAGATCATGCCTATCACAACTAATGAAACACTACAACAACATTATTGATGCACTGGAAAGTAATGAAAACTATGATGTAATATACAAAGACTTTGCCAAGCGTTCGACAAGTGTGACCATGGAATCACAATACATAAACTGAAGTACATGGGAATAACAGGAAAAGTACGGAACGGGATATATAATTTCCTTAGTGAGCGGCGGCAAGTCGTTACAGTACAAGGAGCATCTTCATCAGAATCAGAAGTCCTCAGCTCAGTACCACAAGATACAGTATTAGCTCCACTACTCTTCATAATCATGGTAACTGACATAGATGAGGACGTTACCAGAGACAGCACAGTAACATCCTTTGCCGATGACACAATGGTCAGTAGAAAAATAAGAAACCCAGAAGATATAGGATCTCTACAAACAGACATGAAGAGAATCTACAAGTGGACGGAAGACAACAATATAAAGTTTAACACTAAGAAATTTCAGCTGTTAAGGTACGGTAAAAGAGAGGCCCTAAAATCCATGGAATATTATACCCCAAATGGGCAGAAAATTCAAAGAAATTCTAAAGCAAATATTTAGGGGTTGTAATGACTGACGATGCGAAATTTGAAACTCAAAATAAGATTGCAGTAAATAGAGGAAAGAGAGTAACTGGGCAGATACTGAGAACCTTTAAACGGAGTGATAGGAATATAATGATTCCTCTACTGAAAACACTGCTCATACCCAAATTGGAATACTGCTCGGTCCTAACATCCCTATATAAAAAAAAATACATTAGACAACTAGAAGGGATTCAGAGAAGCTTCACAGCCAAGATCAAGGGGTGCAAAGAACTAAACTTCTGGGAAAGGTTACACGAATTAAACTGCAGTATATTCACTGGAAAGGAGGAGAAAGAGATACACCATTATTTACACTTAGAAAATATGGAGAAACTAGCCTCCAATCTTACTGTGAACCCTGTAACTCCCCAAACAACAGTGGAAAGTAGAAAAGGAAGACTGTGTCGTGTTCCCAAATTAAAGGCGAGACAGAGAACATCCTTAACCCTGAAAGAAAATAGTTTTGTTGTGAGAGGACCAAAACTGTTTAATCAGCTGGCCAAAGACCTAAGGAACACGAGTGGTGTAGCAGTGGACATCTTCAAAAGAAGATTAG
The DNA here is from genome assembly GCA_023014485.1 of Bathynomus jamesi. Classification (NCBI taxonomy): domain Eukaryota; kingdom Metazoa; phylum Arthropoda; class Malacostraca; order Isopoda; family Cirolanidae; genus Bathynomus; species Bathynomus jamesi. Next base: position 378,628 of record JAJOZX010004315.1, on the reverse strand, counting down.
ACGCCTGGCTCAGAACAATCCCTGAATGGCTGGGCGTACCTAGCTATGTGAGGTGGAGAGTACAAGAATCCAACTCACTACTTCACCAGGCCAACTCGGGAGGAGGGGCGACAAGCTTGACCTTCATGAAATGAGGAATCATCGCACTGAACATTTGAAAGGTGTATATATATATATATATATATATATATATATATATATATATATATATATATATATATATATATATACTATATATATATATATATGTGTATGCTAGAGCTCCGCTCATATTATGATGTGTCTATGATAGAGCTCCTCCCATTTTGTCACTATCTTTTATGACGTTTCTATGATGTCACTATCTTTCAACTAATCCGGAATACAGAGGCCTCCAGCGGCCTCAGATGACCTCGCACGCCGACGCTACATAGCCTATGTTCTTCATCCCCCTCAGTTACCCCTATCCCCGAAGTCTCATTCAAGTCTGGCCAGTGGTTTGGCCGGCCATAAGAAACAAAGAAAGAAAGTTCGCAGGTAGTTCGACCGTCCTAATTATTAGTAGAGATAAGGTTCCATTATGATTACTGCTAGTCTATATGAACAGCTACCACAATACAACTTTTTATGTACTAGTGAATTTGAACCAAAAATAGACATTACACAACCAACCTGCATACTCCCTCATTCCCCTTCCCCACCCACCGGTCTTTTTCTATTACGCTTGCTGAACATTATCATATACTCATCATCCTTTTTAGATGTTTTTCGCTTCCATCCTTAACCTGTTTTTTCTTCACATCCCCAGTTTGTGAGTGGTGAGAAAGTGTTTTGGAAACAGTAGACAATGATACTCCAGCTTTAGCAGCTATATGTCTTTGAGTGTTGCCTTCTTTATGGAAAACAATAATTTTCAGAAAATAAAAACCCACTCTGATAGACAGTTTATTTCCACGACAGTTTCGACGCCCACTGGCATCCTCCTCGAGGAGGATGCCAGTGGGCGTCGAAACTGTCGTGGAAATAAACTCCGTCTATTAGAGTGGGGTTTTATTTTCATATTTTGATCTTCACGTAGAAAAAAGTGAAGTTTTTGCATTTAATAATTTTCAGCCTATTCTTGTATGAAATTTCTTTATTTGGAGCCATTATATCATCTTATCTGTAAAAAAAAATTAGGTGAGACAGTTTTTGTATTAAAGTTTAACAAATAACTTGAAATAAGATGATATTTTTAAAGAAACTTGCGATTATATGAGGGTATAAACAACATGTGTGAGTCATTAAATCTATAAAACATGTTATTACATCAAACTGAATTGTATATTTACCAATAAAGAGCCTGACCCTCAAAATTAGCAAAATCAATAAATACTAGTGGTGCACTGGTTCATCGGCATTGGCAGAATCGGCCTTTTTGGGGCATTGGCATTGGCCAAATTTAGCTGATTCTCTTACTGATTATTTGAAATTTTAAAATTTCATTACAAAACAAAATCTATATTTACAAAAAATTAACACCAAAAAACACTATGATAATTTATACTCATTTCAAAGTGTAATTATCATATATAAAAATATTTGACATTCACAAAACTGGCAAAGCATAATAAGTTAAGTTGTCCATAAATTTACATTTTCTCGACTAGCTAGTTTCTAAATATTATAAACTATTGTAATGTAATTGTAATTGGTTGTGTAATGTCTATTTTTTTGGTTCAAATTCACTAGTGTATATAAAGTTGTATTGTGGTAGCTGTTCATATAGACTTACAGTAATCATAATGGAACCTTATTACTGTATAAGACTAGTCAACTACATGGAGTTCAACGCTGGATACGATCATATTAAATGTTTATCTTTCTGAACACAGACATTACAATCTAATTACCTGTATGTCAATGACTGCACATTCAATTGTCCTTTGGATATGTACCGTATGTTGTGTTATATGGTGTTGGACTCGGTTGTCCCCCCTCCACCCCACCTTCCGCCAGTTGGGGTACCTTGACTATACTGCGGCGTTGCCATATGTACGGAGTTGCCTGTGAGGCGAGGAACATTACATATGCGGGCAGATGTACGTGAGAGTCATATGGCAGAGACGATAATAAGCAAATTAAACAGCTTCGTCGAATTTTCAGCAGTAAAAATAGAAAAATAAACGTGGTACTTATAGTCATCTACAGACCTCCGAACACTCCAACTGAAAAATTCTCGGGTGCCGTTGCTGGTATCAGAAACCTAAAAAAGTCCGTAAATTTTCCATCACCCAATATAATACTCTGCGGAGATTTTAATTTCCCATTTATAAAACACAAAAAGATGGGAACAAATATATATATACACCAGGACAAGGCGGGCACAATAGAAGATCAGGAACAAGCAAAAATGTTGATGGTTCTAACAAACGAATTTATGTTAACACAAGAGATAACAGAAAACACCAGAAAAAAATAACTGCCTGAATCTAGTATTCACGAAAAACACCAACCTGATTGATGATATAAAAATAACCCCAGCTTTTATCTCGGACCAAAACATAATCGAGATATCAACTAATATGGTGACAGAATTAAAAGAAAATACTTATACTGAATGAAGAAAGAAACAAATCTGAGACTTTTAACCTAAACTCCAAGACTATAATTCGGAAGAAATCAGATCCCACAAGTATCAGATATAGTGGAAAACAGTTTTAGAGGATAAAACAACCGAAGAAATCCTAGAAAAATATGTTTCGAAGGCACAGCCAAAACGAAAGTGGAAATTTGTTAGGAAGGCAAAACGAACAATATTCTGCAAAGGAAAGAGAGTAGCTGCCAAGTTAATTAAATGCAGAGACAACAATACCAGGGAAGTAATACACAAAAAACTAGAAAGTATCGATTGGGGAATAGTAGCCCTAATTAAGGGCAGACAGAGAGGGAAGAGGAAACTGCAGTAGAAGTAATAAAGGAAAACCCAAAATACTTCTACAGCTATGCGAAAAGGAAAACAAGAACGTGCGCCACTATTGGGCCCTTAAGGAAACGAAATAACGAACTAACGGACGATCTAAGAGAAATATCTGAAACATTGAGAACCCAGTACGAATCAGTTCTCAGTACCCCAAAAAGTGATGAGAGAGATGCATTCCTTGAAGAGAAATTACAAGGAGAGTGTATAACAGATTTTGATTTTACCCCAGAAGATATAACGAGAACTATAGGACAAATGAAATCACATTTAGCTGTAAGTCTGGATAAATGAACACCTTACTGATTAAAAACTGTAGAAATGAAATATCTACACCCCAATACTGGATATAGAGAAGAATCGTAAACCTGGGGAAATACCGAGCATCCTGAAGAGAGCAAACATTGATCCGAAATAATGAACTAACGGACGATCTAAAAGAAATATCTGAAACATTGAGAACTTAGTACGAATCAGTTCTCAGTACCCAAAACAGTGATAAAGCAGTACCTGAGAGAGATGCATTCTTTGAAGAGAAATTACAAGGAGAGTGTATTACAGATTTTGATTTTACCCCAAAGATATAACGCGACCTATAGGACAAATGAAATCACATTTAGCTGCAGGTCTGGATAAATGGAACGCCTTACTGATTAAAAACTGTAAAAGTGAAGTATCAACACCACCATACTGGATATGGAGAAGATCCGTAAACACTGGGGAAATACCGAGCATCCTGAAGACAGCAAACATTGATTCTATATTTACTGTAAATGAGGGGGTAGATCTCAAGCAAAGAACTATAGACCAGTGTCACTGACGTCCCATCTCACCAAAGTATTTGAAATAATAGTTAGAGAGAAAATCTATGAATTCTTGGAGACACTGGAAAGTTTCATTGAAAATCAGCACGGATTCCGATCAGTAAGATCATGCCTGCCTATCACAACTTATAGAGCACTATAACAATATCCTAGATGCACTTGAAGGCAATGAAAACTATGATATCATATACACGGCTTTTGGTAAAGCTTTCAACAAATGTGATCATGGTATAATAGCACATAAAATGAAACATATGAGAATAACAGGGCACAGTGGGAAAATGGATCTAAAATTTCCTCATAGAACGTTTACAGGTTCTCAAAATTCAACGTATATCATCATCAAAATCGGAAGTACGCAGCTCAGTACCACAAGGAGCAGTATTGACCCCCAATCTTATTCATTATCATGCTAACATACATAGACAATGAAATAACCACCAACAGTATAGTAACATCCTTTGCAGACGATACAGAGATCAGCAGAAAAATCTCTAATTGAAGGCCTTACAGAGGAACATGAACAGAATATACAAATGGTCAGAAGACAAGAACATGACATTTAACACCGAGAAATTTCAGCTCTTGAGATATGGTAGAAATGAGAAACTTAGACAACATATTATGCTCCAGATAGACATGAAATTCAGAGAAGCACGAAAGCGATAGATTTGGGGGTTATAATGACAGATCATACGAAATTCGAGACACAAAATCAGATAGCGATAAACAAAGCAAAAAGAGTTGGGACACAGCTACTGAGAACGTTAAAAAAAAGGGAGAAGAAAGTAATGATTTCCCTGCTTAAAACACTGATCATTAGGGTGCGTCGAATTTTTTTTCGAATTAGGATTGGTGTCGCAAAAGTTGCGTATCGATGTGAGAAAGACACAAAAAAATTAACTTTCTACATGCATATCCTCCACTGCCCCAAGCGAGCTAAATATAAGAAAATTTATTATTTTTGCCTATTTTCATCCAAAAAATAAATTTTGGAATTTTGATTAGCCTGTTGTCGTAACATTTGCATACTGATGAGAAAAACACCCTATAAAAATATTACTGCCCTCAGAAAATATCTTCCATTGTTCCAGGCGAATGAAAAATTGGCCAAGTTCCTATTTTTTTAGCTATTTTCGCCAAAAGATGAATTTTTGAATATTGATTGGCCTTTTGTTGTAAAAGTTGTGTATTGATGAGTAAAATATTGTGTGAAAATCTTAGTGGCATCAGACAATATCTTCCACATCCCAAAGCTAGTGAAAATTAGCAAATGCCTTGCTCTATTTCTAGCTATTTTCGTCCAATCTATCTGTATTTGAAGTTATTTTACGAGCACTTTCCTAGTGACACGTAATCGTCTAATGTCTATCTGAGAGGGTGATTTGCCCTTTTAATTGCTAGCGAAGGGGAAGACCAAGCTGTGTACATCGACACGTGCCTAACAGCAAAGTAACGCTTCAAGGTTATACAAGGGCATGCCTCTCTCAGTCTGCAGCTAGAGCTGGCCCTCACGTTTTCTCAGTATTATTGGAAGATCTGTGGAAGGTGGTTGTTCTCTGCTCTATGGTGTAGCATGCAGCAGTAAGCAACAACTCACTGTTTATTATTTGTCTTTGGTTGTCTTTTATAGCATTGTAATTGATTCTTTGTTTGCAGAAAAATTATTATTCATGAATAATAAGTGAGAAATAATTGACTAAAAATGGCTCAAACTAGAGAACAACCCAAGTGTTCTATATTTGGGACCCCTTGTTATATGTCTCAGCATAGTTTACCGACTTATGAATCAGTCATGAAGCACTGTCTAATAAGGTAGGTTGATTTTGGAACTGTGATCTTGGACTAGTCTAGATAGAAAGGTATTAATGTATAAAAAAACGTTGCACCAACTCATATTTGTGAAAATGATTGTATTTTTTGAGGATTGTTAATTATTTTTAAGTTGTAAAATTGCCGAATTTTACGCGTAAAATCGCGCGCGCGGCATTCGCGCAATGTAAACAAACAAAATATCGGACCTTATTTCATCAAAATAATCAATTAAAATTCGGCTTTTTTAACAAAACGATGCTTGAAACTTATTGTAAATGCATTATAGATGTTTATTAGTGTATTATTTTGTATTTTTTAATGATATTTACCTATAAAATGTGTATTAAATTAAGTTATTTTATGATGCGTTCATTTAATTGTGTTTATTTTCAGATATTTCTAAAATGGGTAAAAAACGGAAGTCTGCAGTGTTAACTCGAAGTGATAGTGCCAAAAAATTCAGTGGCCAGCCTTCCCCTTTGGATAAAACAGAGCCTCCTACCCTCCGCCAAGTTATTCAGTACAGTTATTTCCTCCAAAACAGCCACCCGGACTTGAAAGACTATGATATTGCTAAAATGATAGCAAAGATGTGATTGAGATCTGGCAGGCAGTGAACCCGCGGCTGCCCCTGTATGAGGAATATTATGTAGTGAAATTGGTGGATAAAGTGTGCTTCAAGAAAGCAAAAGAGATAAACAGGAAATCTCTTTCTACAGTCCAGGAGCAGAATCTGGAGGAAAAGCTGGATAAACTTTTTGACATTTCTGCTTGCACCTGTAAGCTACCTGTTCGTCCCTGTGATGACAATGCTGTGAAGTGCAAGAAAGAAAATTGTCAAACACAGCACATAATCTGCACTTGTCCTCCCAGTAAGAAGGTAATGCTATTATTTTTTTAACTTTTAACTGGCCTAACTTAGTGCGATTAGGTGCCTTTTAAATGGAAGGAAATTCAATGCTTGTAATTGAAAAATATCCGCATTTTCTTCCTGTAATCTTCCTTCCCCCCCCCCTGGTAATAGAAATTAATAATAATTTTTTTTTCAGGATTTTATCTTTTATTTTAGATCCACTATTTAATATACTTTAATATTTCAGGTTCCAGTAGAGGAGAGGGAATACTTGAGAGATCAGAGGGCCAAAATAGGACCCAAGTGCTCTTTCCAGCTGGGATCTGTGGATAAAGCTACTGTGAAGAGAGACCAGAGGGCTGCAGCTGAAGCAGAAAGATTACAGAGCCAGATTCAACAGCAGCAGAAAGTGGATTTGGCCACTTTTGCCTCCATACCTTCACCAGATATTTCTTTTGAATCCTGCTCAGGAGAATCAAGATAGGTAATATATTTTTTTTCTTATATCTTATCCCATTTTTACCCAAATTTATCCTTACTTTTTGTCCCTATTTCCCCCCCTTTTTCCCGTATTTTCGCTTTAGTAATTTATTCTTTTTTTCGCCCATCTTTTTTTCGCCCATTTTCGCCGACTTTTTACCTGAATTTTTACCCATTTTCCCCCTATTTTCCCACTTTTTCCCCATTTTCGTTTAAGTAAATTATTCTTATTTCCGCCCATTTTCGTCGATTTTTACCCATATTTTTCCTTACTTTTTCCCCTATTTTCCCCCATTTTCGATTTAGTAATTTATTTTTTTTTTTATTTCAGCCATCTGGTGGTGAAGCTGAAGAGTTCAAGCCAAGGAGGCACCCAAGTGGAGGTTACAGCTTTATGAAAACCCCCAGATATGCCATGGAACTGATCAGGCGTGATGTTTCTTCCAATCTTGGGGCAAGTCTTGCTAATGCTTTCCTCCTGGACTTACAAGCTATGGACCTGCTTAAGCCTGGCCTTGATGTGAAACAGATAATAGTTGATAAATCGAAAATGGACAGGGAAAAAGCTAGAATGAAAGTGAAAAGTGATGAAAAGCACAATGAGGGTCTGGAAAAGTTAGTCTGTATTGGGGTTGATGGGAAAGTTGACAAGGACACTTTGCTGTACAGAGAAGTTAAGGATGAAAATGGGGAGACTAAGCTGAAGAAAGGAAAGGGACAAGAGCACCATTTGACTTTCACAAAGGAGCCGGGAACTGAAAGTGGAACATATCTTACTCACAGAGTCATCCCAATTAAAGGTGCGACTGGAGTTCTTCTTGTGAAGAAGTTGCTAGTGTCTTGGAGGAGTTTAACAGTGTTCATACCCTGAAAGCTGTCCTCCTTGACAACACAAATACAAACACTGGCTGGGAGGGAGGCCTTGTAACAGCTCTGGAAAATAAAATTGAGCGGAAATTGCACACCATCGGCTGTTCACTCCATCAGAATGAGCTTCCTTTCAGAGCTGTTTTCAAGCATCTTGATGGCAGTACCAAAAGTCCCACTGCTTTCACTGGTCCGCTGGGAAAACTGTGAAATTGACTATCAAGCTCTGCCACAAGTGGAATTCACCAAACTCAGTGGCCCCCTGGATGACATGGAATTTGCTGAAGAGACACTGAATGATCTCAGTAGCGACCAGAGGCTTCTTTTGGAGTATGTGCTTGGAATTTCCAGGGGCAAAGTCAACCCAAGATTTGCAGCCTGGAAAATTGGACCATTAAACCATGCAAGATGGTTGACTTTGGCAATTAGATTGATGTGTCTGTGGACCAGAGGTGCTTACCCTCCAGAACTACAGGATAAGCTTTACCAGGTGTCAAGTTCATTGTGGAAGTGTATGCAGTCAGTTGGTTTGAGATCAAAAGGGACAGCAAGTTCCACAATCAGCAGCTGTACAACACAGTGTACATCTTCAACATGATCCAGAGGATCAAGCAGCAGTCTGAAGAAATCCAGAATGTTGCTTTCAAGAACCTGAAGTACAATGCTTTTGCCTTGCTGCCCGAGAATGTGCTGTACTCCATGATGAAGTCTGATGACTTGGAAGTGAGAGAAGCTGCTCTCAAGAAAATTCTGTCCATCAGGTAAGCATTTATTAATTTTAAAAAATGTGAAAAAAAAATTTGATTATGGGGATTTATTTAATAAAAAAAAGGCCCGAGTTCTATAAATCCCCATAATCGAAATTTTTTTCACATTTTCTTATCCCAATTCCCCCCCTCCCCTCTGATAATGGAAATAATCTTTCCTTCTTTCTGAAAAAAAATTCGATTATGGGGATTTATAGAACTCGGGTTTTTTTTTTTAATTTAAGTTAAATTAAATCAGCAATTCTGAGACTAATAGGGATTAAATCTTAAACTGGAATAAAAAATAAATTAATTATTATTCTTTCAGAAGTGGGAAGCCAGCCAAGAAGATGCTGAAGAAGATCAAAGCCATCAACATTGAAGCTACCCACTGGTCAGAACTAATCAACCTTTCTCAAAGTGGCATCTGTGAACCTGCTCTCACAGAAGACTTTTCTGACCAGGAGCTTCAAGAAACATTGCTGAATGGCACCAAGCTGGAGCTGCCTGATCTGCCTTCACATTCTCAGAGTGTTGAAAGGGCCGTGAAGCTGACATCTGAAGCTTCCCATACTGTTTATGGGCTCGAATCAAGGCACAAACACATTCTGGCCAAAGCCCTAAGCCGCCAGATGAGGCCTTCCTTTGCTTCTAAGGGCTCTTACAGTGAAAATTATGATGATCTTGGGATCTAAATGTGTCTATTTGACTCTGTACATGTTTTTTTTATACTTTTTTCAGGATTTTTTTATGAAAATAGCATGATTTTTTCGGCCAAAAATTGCGAAAATGCGGTATTTTTCGGTACGATTTTTTGACGATTTTTGAAACGGTTTCCCCAAAAATCGGTTAAAGCTAGGGATCTGAAATGTTTTGTCAGTTATTATCATATTAAGCCCTGACTCTCTCGACTAGTCCAAAGTCGATATCTAAAAAAATGCGGAAAATCAACCTACCTTACTGTCTAATGCTAACAATATGTTCAGTATTTCACGTTCCTACATTATGCAGAAAATGTAGAAAATGTTGCTAGTGAAGTGGAAAAAATTTGGGCTACATCAAGCATACCCATTATTTCACACCAACAAATTGTGGAAAAAATCAAAGCTTATCATGCTAAATATTGGAACATTTTGAAACCCTAAAAGCAGCGACAAGATAATGATTCTTATAAATTGAGGACAACCAATTTCAGAAAAGAAACTTCCAAGCTATTTGACATTGCCGCTTGCAAATGTAGTAAAGTTTGTAATTGTCGAAAAGAGTGTAAGGTGCGTAAAGAAGAGATCGAATTCCAGAATGATCAGCAAAGTGCAAGAAAAATTATCATGGAAAGTGTTAATCAAAAGAAGACACAACAAATGAGAAAGAGCTTGAAACGAAGAGAGGAATTTCAAGAAAGAATATTAAAAGTTACCCGAACAACGGTTACTACAGCAAATGAGGGGTCCCGCGTCTTAAGGTACCTAAGCCCCAAAATTTAAATTCGCCAGAAATCGCCTCCAAAGTTCAGCAATAGTAGTAGTAGCAGTAGAGTAGTGGTAGCTTCATAAGGTTTTCAACCATACCTCTAGTGTCGTAAGGTCATTATAACCCAAACCACGTGATAGAGGAATGGTGAAAATAGTGATATCCATCAAAAACACGTTTTCGCCTGTGGTGGCGCTTTGGTACCTTAAGACTCGCGACCCCTCAAATATTCAGATGACCTCGTCTTCAGACAGTGATTCTGATGCAAGTGAAGCTTTTTTCCCAACAAAAACGTTCATATATATTATGAAGCTCAAATGAATCTTGAGACTGCCTAGCCATCATCTTCAGGATATTGTCCCATAATTAAGCTCTCATCACTAGCTAGAGAGGCCGATCGGCACAACATATCAGATAGAAGTGCTGCAGCAATAGCTTCAGCGGTCCTACAGGATGTTGGCATTATTTCTGAGACTATATAGAACAATGATTATTGATAAAAATAAGATAAGGCGAGAAGGAGAGAAGAAGAGAGAGCAAGCGCCAAGTTTTGGCAATACAAATGCCGTCCGAGGACTGTACTTTGAGGGAAGAAAGGACAAAACCAAGGCCAATTTGAAAAAAGGAAACAAGTACTATGTTGAAAATATCACCGAAGAACATGTATCTCTCATCTTAGAACGAAGATCGGAATATCTTCCTCATATTACTGTTTCATTAGGAACAGCACGTGCAAAAGAAGCCGGTATCATACTGTAGAGTGCCTTCAAAAGAAAGATTTTGCAATGGATTCTATTCAGCAATAGGATGCGATGGTACTAATGTCAATACCGATTTCAAAGGGGGAGTGATTCAGTTGCTTGAACTGCGTTTAGGCCGTCCTCTACAATGGATTATTTGCTTATTGCATACTAATGCTTTACCATTACGACATTTCCTCCTACAAAGTGATGGTGTGACACATGGTCCAAACGTTTTTTCTGGTTCCATTGGCAAAGCACTGGCTAAATGCGAACTTAACCCTATTTTACAGTTTGAGCCTATCGAAGTTCAAGAGCCTTTGCCAATAATCTACAATATAAAAGTTTTGAACAAGTACCAAAAGTACCTCTTTAAGATGTGTCAAGCAGTATCCTCAGGAGAGTGCCCAATAGATCTGGCACAACGTAATTCTGGAACTTTGTCACATTCTAAATAAATTACAACTGCAAACCAATTCTTAGATCATATGTAAGTACAAGTAATCCTTCAGATGATCAGATGAACTATGCACTTTGGCAACTTACGTGATAAGAGTTTACGCACCGGTATGTTTCAGCATCAAGATTTCTCCACCGTGCTATAATGGAACACAACACTTATTTCAATTGGTAAAATGGTTTCGCTACATGCAGGTAAAGGAGAAACAGAGTGTATATGATGCCATTGTCCGGAACAGCTACTTTGCATATCCTGAAAATATACTGCTTCCTGTGTTAACAGATATACGAAATCACATCCGAGAACTATCGCTGAGAAGAATCGTAGCAGCACGTTTACAGCAGAAAGAAGGGAACCTACCAACAATCAGGCAGTTCAGGATTCCACCCATCAACTATGATGCCATTGAATATACTAATCTCATAGATTGGCAGGCAATTGAGATAACAGGACCTCCACCTACCAAAATATGGGATGATAACGAGGTCGTCTTACATCAAGAACATAGCAACACTTCCCTCCACGTTTGAGATGGGGTTAATGCTGTGTCATACGCAAGCTGTGGAAGCATCATTATCTGTGTGTGGTGAGTTACGGAGAGATGGTTTCATTTGAACTAAGTTGGAATCCCAAAAACTGATGGGAGTATTAGACTTAAAGAAAGATTATAAGGTGTAAACTTAGTGAACAATGATCAGTGCCAAGCATGGTTGGGTGGATGGGCGGGCACGGGCGGAACTCGATAGGCAAACACCTTCTCGTGGTGAGTTCTGGGTGATAAGAAATTCAAATTACTTATCAGCTATGAGTTGCATTTATTTTTATAAATAAAATACTGTTCTGTGGTCAGTAATATTTTACAGCGTTTTTCTCATCAGTAATAGTATGTATCTTTTACGGCAACGAGCTAATCAAAATTCCAAAATTAAATTTTAGATGAAAATAACCAAAAATATTGAAATTTAAATTTTTCACTCGCTTAAGACAGTGGAAGATATTTTCTGATGTCCGTAAGATTTTTACAGAGTGTTTTCCTCATCAAAACGCATCATGACAACAGGCCAATCAAAAATCCTAAATTCATTTTTTTTTATGAAAATAGCCAAAAATAGGGAAATTGTTAATTTTTCACTCGTTTGGAGCAGTGGAAGATATTGTCTGAGGTCAGTAGGATTTCTACAGAGTGTTTTCCTCATCAACACGCAACTTTTACGACTACAGGACAATCAAAATTCCAAAGTCATTAATTCGACCCACCCTACTGATCATACCAAAACTTGAATACTGCTCAGTTTTGACGTCCCCATATTAAAAGGAAGAAATTAATAAACTGGAAAAAATTCAGAGACATTTCACAGCTAAGATTGATGGCTGCAGTGAACTCAACAACTGGGATAGACTACGTAAACTATCGTGACCCGACAATTCAGCGCAGGACAATTCAGCGCTGACAATTCAGCGCCGACAATTCAGCGCAAGACAATTCAGCGCAAAGACAATTCAGCGCAAGACAATTCAGCGCGAAAATACCAACAAGAAGAAGAAAGAACAAATCAGAGGGAAGAGAGGCTTGCAACTGTTAGGTTAGGTTAGGTTTCTAGTTTTTGAAATAAAATCTAAATTTTAACAATTCTAACAAATTTGTTTTTTTTAAATAAAATTTTAATAATTATACTCCTTTGAATTTTATCTACGATTTGTCACTCCTTCGTTACGGTATTTATGTCACTCCTTTGTTATGTCACTCCTTTGAAATGTCACTCCTCTCTTCGATACAGACCCAATTTAGCATATATATAAATATACAAATTTTCTCTTTTTTATTTATTGCGCTGAATTGTCGGCGCTGAATTGTCTTGCGCTGAATTGTCTTTGCGCTGAATTGTCGGCGCTGAATTGTCGGCGCTGAATTGTCCTGCGCTGAATTGTCGGTGCTCCGTAAACTATATCTGTATTCGCTGGAAAGAAGAGAGAGGAACACCAAATATACATATGGAAAATGATGGAAAAATTGGTACCAAACCTAAAACTAAACCCAATTACCATCCAAACAACACTGGAAAATAGGAAAGGCAGAATGTGTAGTGTTCTCAACTAAAGGCCTGACAAGAGACCTCTTCAACACTGAAGGAAAACAGCTTGATTGTCAGGCAGGGGTCCAAGACTTTTAACCAGCTTCCAAATGACCTCAGAAACGTTACAGGGGTCAAAATTGAAGTCTTCAAAAGCAGACTAGATGCCTGACTCAGAACGGTACCAGATGAGACGGGTGTACCTGGCTGTGGGCGATGGAGAGCGCAAGAGAACAATTCACTCCTCCACCAAGCCAGGCCTAGAGGCGGGGCCACCAGCTTGACTTTCGTGTGAAGAGAGACCAACGCAAGGAACTGCTACGAGGTTACGAGGTGTATATATATATATATATATATCTATATATATATATATGCATCACAAAGTTTTTCATATAATAAATTAAAATAATAATAAAAATAAGACTGTTTCTATTATTATATCTTTTTTTATATTCTTGGTTTCAAACATTTTTAAAAAATTCAGAATTTGGGACTCTTGCCATGTATTTCATCGAATTTGAATCCTTTGATATATATATTATATATATATATATATATATTATATATATATATATATGAAAAGAAGGATCAACACAACGGCAAACATTTTCATTTATTTGTACATCAGACGTTTCGACAAATCTTTTGTCATCATCAGTGAGTTAAGTCTTAAAACCTTAAAACAAAATTGAAAAGTGAAAGTTACATCAATACAATATTAAGACCATTAAAATTAAAACCTTAAAGCAAAATGAAAATTGCATCAATACAAAATTAAAAAATTTAAATTTCATCACTATAAAAACTAAAATTAAATTAAATTTCATCACTATAAAAACTAAAATTAAATTACCTCAATAGGTAAATACACAATGTTTACATCCACCTCCATACTTGGCAAAGTCTAAGAGAACACTAGGTGGTCAGAGGATTAGAAAGGGTATATCTGTGAAACACGGTTGGTTGTCAAAAGAGTCGTAATTTGTAGGATGAGCTATTATTATTAAGGGAGGGTTTGTTTCTATAGATGTACAAAGATTCTAAAATTCGGAGTTCTGTAAGGTTATTGGATCTAGTTAAAATTTCAAACTGAGTTTTGTGAAGGGGATGGTCGTTTTCATCACTGTGGTTTCTAATTGCGGATTGTGGAGGGCTACTGAGGGGACGGTTGGTACGGACTGACAAGCCCAAATGTTGAGAAAGGCGCACCTCCAGTTGGAGTTGAGTGCTGCCAATATACGCAGCCTTACAGCTGTCGCACGTGTATTTGTAAACAACATTGGGGCATACAGTTTTGGGGAATTCATCTTTGAACTTTAAAAATTTGATAATTTAAGTGGGTTGACGAAGGCGAATCTAAAATTTATTTGGGGATAACTAGACTTGAGTAGTTTGGACAATTCACCTCGAATACGCAATGATAAATAACCATAAAAGGTAATTTAATATATCTGGTTTCTTTTTGTACTGTAGTTACGGGGAGTTTAGTATCAAAAGTGTTATTTAAAAATTTCTTTAATTGGTTATCGAATATATGAGAAGGGTGGTAATTGTTAATAAAGTACTGTTTTAAAAATTTAAATTCTTCGTTTAACGAAAAGTAATCCGAACAAATACGGTAACTTCTTGTTAATAATGTTACTATAGCACTAATCTTATATTTATAAAACATACAACTTAAATAATTGGTTCCCAAGCCAGTAAAAGTTTGTTTCCGAAATAGTGAAGTATGGAACTTATTATGGGCCCGTTTAACTAAAACATCCAGGAAAGGTAAACTATTATTTGTTTCGTTTTCACACGTGTACTTAATATTACTATGTTGTTTATTAAGATAATCAAGAAAAAGTTTTACGTGTGAAGGATGGTTAAATATTAAGAAAGTGTCATCCACGTATCTTCTGTAATATATGGGTTTAAAACTACTAGGACAATTTTTCAACCAAATTTCAAAACTCACCTTTAATGATTATTCTATTAACAACTCGTTTGATTTTGCTAAAGAGATAAAAGAGATCAATCATGCCGATTCTCTTACTATGGCCAGTTTTGATGTCTCATCATTGTTTACTAATGTCCCGTTAAAAGAAACATTAAATATCATACTAAATAAGTTATTCACTACTGATAATACTCTTATTAATGGCCTCACTCAGACTCAATTTAAAAACCTTCTCGAAATAGTGTGTTTTGATAATCTTTTCTTATTTAATAGCAACCTTTACAGCCAAATTGATGGGGTAGCTATGGGTTCCCCGTTAAGCCCAACACTAGCAAATGCATTTCTTTGCCATTACGAAGAAATTTGGTTGAAAATTGTCCTAGTAGTTTTAAACCATATATTACAGAAGATACGTGGATGACACTTTCTTAATATTTAACCATCCTTCACACGTAAAACTTTTTCTTGATTATCTTAATAAACAACATAGTAATATTAAGTACACGTGTGAAAACGAAACAAATAATAGTTTACCTTTCCTGGATGTTTTAGTTAAACGGGCCCATAATAAGTTCCATACTTCACTATTTCGGAAACAAACTTTTACTGGCTTGGGAACCAATTATTTAAGTTGTATGTTTTATAAATATAAGATTAGTGCTATAGTAACATTATTAACAAGAAGTTACCGTATTTGTTCGGATTACTTTTCGTTAAACGAAGAATTTAAATTTTTAAAACAGTACTTTATTAACAATTACTACCCTTCTCATCTATTCGATAACCAATTAAAGAAATTTTTAAATAACACTTTTGATACTAAACTCCCGTAACTACAGTACAAAAGAAACCAGATATATTAAATTACCTTTTTATGGTTATTTATCATTGCGTATTCGAGGTGAATTGTCCAAACTACTCAAGTCTAGTTATCCCCAAATAAATTTTAGATTCGCCTTCGTCAACCCACTTAAATTATCAAATTTTTTAAAGTTCAAAGATGAATTCCCCAAAACTGTATGCCCCAATGTTGTTTACAAATACACGTGCGACAGCTGTAAGGCTGCGTATATTGGCAGCACTCAACTCCAACTGGAGGTGCGCCTTTCTCAACATTTGGGCTTGTCAGTCCGTACCAACCGTCCCCTCAGTAGCCCTCCACAATCCGCAATTAGAAACCACAGTGATGAAAACGACCATCCCCTTCACAAAACTCAGTATGAAATTTTAACTAGATCCAATAACCTTACAGAACTCCGAATTTTAGAATCTTTGTACATCTATAGAAACAAACCCTCCCTTAATAATAATAGCTCATCCTACAAATTACGACTCTTTGACAACCAACCGTGTTTCACAGATATACCCTTTCTAATCCTCTGACCACCTAGTGTTCTCTTAGACTTTGCCAAGTATGGAGGTGGATGTAAACATTGTGTATTTACCTATTGAGGTAATTTAATTTTAGTTTTTATAGTGATGAAATTTAATTTAATTTTAGTTTTTATAGTGATGAAATTTAAATGTTTTTAATTTTGTATTGATGCAATTTTCATTTTGCTTTAAGGTTTTAATTTTAATGGTCTTAATATTGTATTGATGTAACTTTCACTTTTCAATTTTGTTTTAAGGTTTTAAGACTTAACTCACTGATGATGACAAAAGATTTGTCGAAACGTCTGATGTACAAATAAATGAAAATGTTTGCCGTTGTGTTGATCCTTCTTTTCATCTGTAAGCTCCGGTTCCCTAAGGAGAAGTCAATAGCTTTGATATATATATATATATATATATATACAAACATACACATATATATATATATATATATACACACATATATATACATATATATCTATATACACATATATATATACAGTATATATATATATATATAACGTAAAGAACGACGCTTGTATAGGAGATATTCCGCGCAAGACGAGAAAGAGAAAACAACAAATGAAAAAATGAAGTACCACCTGGGAATCGAACCCGGGATCTTCCGATTGCCGGTCAGACGCGATAACCACTACACCATGGACTTCACTCTTCCAAATGCCGTAATTCCTCTACATACTCGCAGAAACCAATGCCCCAAGGGGGCACCTCCCGCATGCCGTAACATTATATACATTCAACTGCAAAGAACACGCAGTATAAATAACGTAAAGAACGACGCTTGTATAGGAGATATTCCGCGCAAGACGAGAAAGAGAAAACAACAAATGAAAAAATGAAGTACCACCTGGGAATCGAACCCGGGATCTTCCGATTGCCGGTCAGACGCGATAACCACTACACCATGGACTTCACTCTTCCAAATGCCGTAATTCCTCTACATACTCGCAGAAACCAATGCCCCAAGGGGGCACCTCCCGCATGCCGTAACATTATATACATTCAACTGCAAAGAACACGCAGTATAAATAACGTAAAGAACGACGCTTGTATAGGAGATATCCGCGCAAGACGAGAAAGAGAAAACAACAAATGAAAAAATGAAGTACCACCTGGGAATCGAACCCGGGATCTTCCGATTGCCGGTCAGACGCGATAACCACTACACCATGGACTTCACTCTTCCAAATGCCGTAATTCCTCTACATACTCGCAGAAACCAATGCCCCAAGGGGCACCTCCCGCATGCCGTAACATTATATACATTCAACTGCAAAGAACACGCAGTATAAATAACGTAAAGAACGAATATCTCCTATACAAGCGTCGTTCTTTACGTTATTTATACTGCGTGTTCTTTGCAGTTGAATGTATATAATGTTACGGCATGCGGGAGGTGCCCCCTTGGGGCATTGGTTTCTGCGAGTATGTAGAGGAATTACGGCATTTGGAAGAGTGAAGTCCATGGTGTAGTGGTTATCGCGTCTGACCGGCAATCGGAAGATCCCGGGTTCGATTCCCAGGTGGTACTTCATTTTTTCATTTGTTGTTTTCTCTTTCTCGTCTTGCGCGGAATATCTCCTATACAAGCGTCGTTCTTTACGTTATTTATACTGCGTGTTCTTTGCAGTTGAATGTATATAATGTTACGGCATGCGGGAGGTGCCCCCTTGGGGCATTGGTTTCTGCGAGTATGTAGAGGAATTACGGCATTTGGAAGAGTGAAGTCCATGGTGTAGTGGTTATCGCGTCTGACCGGCAATCGGAAGATCCGGGTTCGATTCCCAGGTGGTACTTCATTTTTTCATTTGTTGTTTCTCTTTCTCGTCTTGCGCGGAATATCTCCTATACAAGCGTCGTTCTTTACGTTATTTATACTGCGTGTTCTTTGCAGTTGAATGTATATAATGTTACGGCATGCGGGAGGTGCCCCCTTGGGGCATTGGTTTCTGCGAGTATGTAGAGGAATTACGGCATTTGGAAGAGTGAAGTCCATGGTGTAGTGGTTATCGCGTCTGACCGGCAATCGGAAGATCCCGGGTTCGATTCCCAGGTGGTACTTCATTTTTTCATTTGTTGTTTTCTCTTTCTCGTCTTGCGCGGAATATCTCCTATACAAGCGTCGTTCTTTACGTTATTTATACTGCGTGTTCTTTGCAGTTGAATGTATATATATATATATATATCCGGAACACAAACTTATTCTTTAAAATGTACAATTGCAGAAATAAATTTGCCGAAAATGTAACTTTAAAAACAAAATAGAAATTACTAAATAACGATTTTTGTTGTGTTTTTGAAACTTCAAATTTTCAGCTAAAAATAAACCATTTAAAAAATTAAAAAGTAGTACTTAACGACACTCTTGAATTTTAATTTTTGCGAATTTATATCCGCAGTTACTTACCTATTTGTATGTTATAATTTCCATTAGAAAGATAAAAAAAAATCTTAAATTTCTTTCAAATCCTGATACCAGAACGCCATGAAATAAACATTTGACTTCAAAAATTCAGTCTTCTAAACATAGAATTTATAATCTAAACTGAGAAACAGTTTTTCGAAGCTATGAAGAAAAATGCATCAACTTTTGCCAAGCGAAATTTTTTTTAACTTAACTCGAAGTGTTTGCCGTTAAAGAAGACATTTTGTTCTTAAAGCGAAAGCTATTCCAACTTCATTTCCAAGTCCACACACATTCATTCATTTTGCATCAGTTGGGACTCCAGGCTTATTAAACATTTTACGTTCATTAAGCGTTGAATCGAAAACTTTGAAAATAATTCATTTGCTTTATACAATATTTTTTTATGCAGGAAAGAGGGGCCAAGCTCTTATTTTCTATTTCTTTGACGTTTAGTGTTTTGCCTAATTTTAGATTTCGTTTTGTAATAGTTTTTGCATTAACGTGAAGTAAATATCGTCTTCATATATATATATACACACAGTATATATGTATATGTATGTACACACACACACACACACACACACATACATACACACACTATATATGTATATATATATACAGTATATATATATACACACACAGTATATACGTATATATATAAGAATTCAAAGCAAATTACATATTAACTCCAAAGGGAAAAAAGATTCACCCTAAACATGTTAATTTTGTCTAATCTTTATTAAAAACAAAGAGAGAAACAGAATTAAATGCAGTCTAAATAATTCAACGTATTTGAAGGCGGTGGAGCCTTTTAAAAGACAAGACTTTTCGTCGATGGACCAAATTCTCGAACTGTTGAGGAACTGTTCTCGAATGAAAAATTTGCCGACAAAAATAGTTAGACTTGTATTTACAGTACAAAGACAGCGAAACATAAAATGATCAACAGCACCTTCTAATCTAAGAAAACAATCTACCCTACAAAATGTACGTATTGTAATACCAATTTTATTTTTGTGTGATTAATTGTATTTATATGTGGTAGGTGTAAGTTAAAAAATAAGTCACGAGCAACAATTACTTTAATTACAGTAAATACAGTTACTCTCTCATTGTCTCATTGTTACAGTTACTCTCGCTCTTAGTTAATCTCATTGTGGACATGGGGACTGCAAGTTCTTGTTATCGTTTCCGAAGTGAATTTTTTCGGCGAACGAGCCACCGATGCAATCACACCTTCACATTGTTCTGCTCGCGTTGTTTGTTTTCCCGACCGTGGTATGTCCTTGATGGAGCCAGTTTCAAACAGTTTTTCTCCCAGCGTAATACCGTCTTGTTTGGTGGTGCAGCCTTATTGAATCTTGTATTGAAATCACTCTAGATATCATGCATCGTTTTGCCAGTATGTGAACTTTCATGAGCCCATGTGCTCATCACTCTCCTTTCCCCCAGAGTGTAAGTGGACTGGTCTGCTATTGTTCACACAACTCTAATATCTGGAAAAGAAAAAAACTGTCAATGAATCATATATAAATTCAATTAACCACACAAAAATAAAATTGGTATTACAATATATACATTTTGTAGGGGGTAACGGAACTTTTCGAACATTCTGTACATTTATAAAGACAGAATAAACGCCAAGAAAATATTTTTCTATAATACGCCGGAGAAAATTCTAGTCTAGTTTTTGTTCTGTGGTTTAAAGTATAATACACCCTATTGGAAGAGTACATTTAGTAGGCCAAAGGTATTTATTTGTACATGATCTTCTTAAACCTTACAGTTTTGATCCTTTTCCGATCTACAGTACTAATAAACACTTTGTTTATAAACATTAAATTATTTTTGTTTCTACTCAGTTTTTTAGTAGAGACAGTAGACAATTATTTAAATGATACAGTAATTCCTGTGATTTGACTTCACAGTATTTCAATATACCAGTTATCAAAAATTGGGAATTTTCGTTAATATTTAGTATTTTTTGTTGCATGACTAATCACTTTTAGAATAGTAAAATTTTTTCGAAACATTTGACCTTTTTCAAAATATTAATATTCACTTTTGAGAACCATTTGTCGAGTATTAATTATTATCATTTATATAAAAAAATCTCATTTATATAAAAAAATCACATAAATCATAAAAATCATTAGTTAGAAAGTGAACTTCACGTACAAGAAACAACATCTTTACGGTGGTTTCATTTTTAAAAGAAGCTCTTCTAACAACTAGTTAATCCCGAATGCATTTACTACGCATCAACATCTTACATACACTCTTTTAGGAACTTTTTAAATTATCTCCATTCCTCAAATGCATATTTCAAAACGTAATAACTTAATAAGTTTTGGCTTTGTCCTTTTTTTATTAGAATTAAGAGGAGTTCCTGTGGCTAATTTTCAGAGTTTAAAATAAGTTCCTTATCTATAATTAAGTCTTCAAAGAATGTCTTACAAAGAGGAGCAACCATAGTGGGTATAGGAAATCATATTAAGTTAATCCCGTTATGAATTCCTTAATTAAAGAATATATATATATATATATATATATATATATTAGAGAGAGAGAGAGAGAGAGAGAGAGAGAGAGGAGAGAGAGAAATGTGAAATTAAAAAATTTATTGCACTCACTGATACATTTCAATCCTATCAACTGTAGTTAGTTAGATAGTTTTCATTAAAAATAAAAGATTTTGCCAAAACTCGTAAATTGAAAATCCCAAATTTGTGCCCTTTACCGATCTAGAAACGTGTAAGTTTTCATTATGAAATACCTGAATTCAGTTCGTTAAAAATGGAATTTACTCCAAAGCGCAGTTTCCTGTCTGAAATAGTCGAAAAGTGAATCTTTGAAGATTCAGAAATGTACGAGGAATTTGAGGTTTTGAGGTCACATTCACTTTTGTGGCATATCGTGGTATTTGGCTCTTCTAATATATTGGCGCACAACAAAACCAGGAAAGAGGAAGGGAAATCTGAAGATTAACTGTCATCACAATTTTAAATTTTCTTTCGCAGTTGGAGAAAACGATAACGAAAATTCAAAAGTTTATATTTATATATATATATATATATATATATAACTTTTTTTTTTTCAGGTCGTGCGAAATATTAGGGAAAAATCTTCCTCCGTGAAAGTCAATGAGGTGAATCAAGGAAAATATGAAAAGAGAAATGGAACAAAATTATTTTCAAGCCCACTTTAGCACAAAGGTTCGTTATATATATAATACGCCTCTCCCCGAGTTCGGGCAAAGTCAGGATGTTACTCGAGAGAGGGTATTACCTTAGCACTCCTGAATGCAGAAATAGTTTACTCTTCGTATTCCCACAATCGCCGAGTACTGTGGGGGCCCGTGATCTTCTTTTTCCCAGTTATCAAAGTCCAAAGAGTAGAAAATAAACACAACGGCTTATACGATTTTTAATTTGAATTTAGGCGAGATAAATTTAATCATTTCTAGTGAATCAAATGTTTCTTTCTACACAGAACAGAGAGTTATAATATAATAATAATAAAAGTTTCATAATTATAATAGCTACTTTTTCTTCATTGTAAGATATGAAATAAGCCAGAGACCCCTCTAAGACACCCTTGTCCGTTCTGAGTCTCCAAGCTTATATGAATCAATTGCTAAGCTACTGTTCTTTCTCTATACAATCAGACTTAAATTGAAACCCCATAAATCTTCCAATTTCCAAAAGCAATTCCCGTTAACGGACCGAAAACCCTTTCAGTCCGGAGACCCTCCTCCCAGGGATCTACCTTAAGGGTGCTGATCCCCTTCTGCGTGTGAATTCCGTTTGGAAGGAAACGAGTCATACATAGCTTGGGAATTATTGAATGAATGAAATTACATAAACATAATGGTCATCAGGGCGCGGCTTTACTTCGATTATAAATTATAACATGTATAACATATATATATAACTTATATATAATATAATATATAAAGAGAGAGAGAGAGAGAATGTGTTTAAATTCTATTAACCATTGTGCTGCTGCTCCAACAAAATTTGTAAACTTGCCAAGATTAACAGCTACAATCTCATCAGATAACCTCCATTACTTAACTGGTGGTGGTGTAGTAGTTAGCGTCGCTGACTACAAATTCATCGGCCCCGGGATCGAGACCCGGTGATGGCAGACGGCGCGCAGCAAAACCCAGCTGTTCATCCTTCCACACAAAAAAAATTGGTTGGTAGATAAATAGGTAGCCTGGGTAGCCTAGTGGTTAAGACGCTGGGCTGTTAGTGGGGCGTGGTTCAGGTTCCATATTAAACTGTAGGTTTAAGGTGGAGTGAGAAGCTTGACCTTCGTCAAAATGAACAACTCGGGCGGAAGCAAAACCAAGGTTAACCAAAGTTAATATTTACGTAAAAAATATCTTCAAATTTTTCTAGCGACATACGGCATTACCTTCTTAGTCCTAAAGGGCCACAAGCTGCACCGTGACCCTGTAATAACAAACATACGAACGAACAAACGAGTGATCCAATAGACATACGGACGAACGACTAAATTTTAACTAAGTGTAAAGAAAAAGTTAATGTAAAGCAAGAACATTATCTAAAAATCGAGTCAAATTCTCTCATCACGACCTCCGAAAACTATCAATAAACAGTGGTGGGCACGGTTCCGCTAATCCGCTAACCGCTAATTAGCGAAGCTAACTTTTCCGTTAGCGGATTAGCGTTTCCGCTAACTTTGAGAACCGTTAGCGGACCAATTAGCTTCCGCTAAATTTAGTTCCGCTAACTAAGTCCGCTAACCCTAAAATCATACATGTTTGTTCCAGTCTGTTCTGAGCGTGTCTGCAACAGTCAGTCTGGCACGCTATTGGCTGACTACGTGTAAACACAAGACGTGATTGGTCGACGCAGCAGCAGCTGAGCAGCGTTGTGTAATTCTGCAGTTCAGTTCACTTACGACGTTACAGTCTTACAGTGTCAGCGACAGCGTACGTTATCATAAGCATATTTTCGTCAGTTTACCGAGTCTACAAGTTTTTGCAATGGAAAGTGAAGACGTTTTGGTTCCGCCTGAGGATGTTGGGCCTGTTGATGGCCAGGTCCGCCAGGACCAGCCCAACCAGGAGTCTCAGAACCCGTGGCCCCACCTGGAGGACTACTTTGTCTTTATGTCAAGGGATAAGAGAAAAGCCAACCTCTTGTACTTCCGGTGCGTCTTGTGCCAGCCCAAAGAGACCACCATCAAGGGACACGCGTCGAGCCTCTACAACTTGAAGTCGCATGTCAAGAGGAACCACCCAGCGCATGCCATCCAGTTTGAGGAGAGGATCAAGGCCGGCTCTTCCCGTGGGAAACACAGGCAATCTTCTGGTAGCAGTGCCAGTAGCAGGAGCAGCAGCCAGTCGTCGCAGCCACCTGCAAAGAAAATACGCCAGCCCACCATTGGTGAGGCGTTTGGCCAATCAGCTGCTGGCACTTGATCATCATCTGATCTTGGCATGCTATACCTTTTTGGAAAGCTCTATGTCTAAGCTGCAACATATTAAAATTTCAGCTCTCTTTAAGGGTTTTAGAGCCAAAAAAACAAACCGAAGCTAAATTCATATAATAAA
The DNA here is from genome assembly GCA_023014485.1 of Bathynomus jamesi. Taxonomy (NCBI): domain Eukaryota; kingdom Metazoa; phylum Arthropoda; class Malacostraca; order Isopoda; family Cirolanidae; genus Bathynomus; species Bathynomus jamesi. The sequence goes on along the minus strand of JAJOZX010004315.1, from coordinate 354,032 downwards.
AGTTAACGGTTAGCGGTTATCGTTAGCTTCCGCTAAATTTTTTAGCGGTTTATCGGTTTAGCGTTATCGAAGTTAAGTTTTGAGTTAGCGGTTCAGCGGTTATCGAAGCTAACTTTTCGGTTAGCTGTGCCCACCACTGTCAATAAATATATAAATTTCAAATGAATAAACTTTACAAAAATGGCAAAATGAAGGAAAAATCAACAACAACAAAAGGCATCCCCCATTACCTCATCTCCAGGCGTCTCTATGAGGGAACAGGAGAGAGGTATGTCTTCTCCCTCCACATCAAGTGCTGTTTCCTCAGCCTCCGGAAAGATCTCTCTCCGTCAACGGATCGAAGAATTCAATGCGAGTAAAAGGCGGGAATGCCAGGCGTTTACCGATATTAATAAACAATTAGCTTTAAAGCTATAAAGATACCTAACTTTTATCCTAATAGCTTGTCAGAAAAGGATGAAAGAATAAACAAATTAGAAGAAAACAAAGAACTAAAACAGTGCATAAACGCTCTAAATGAGAAAGTATCCACGAGAAAAGATCAACTACAAAACTAAGCAATAGAAAATGAGAGATTAAATAGTGCTCTAAAGAGCCTCACCAAAATCTATACTTCATCGGTGGACCTGTAGTCACGCAAGGCTCCCCAACTGAAAACTCCATTGAAATTGTCAGAAATGCCATCAAAGAAAAACTTCGTATAAACATTCCTGAAAATGCCATTACCGAGGCACATTGAGCGGGGGAAAAATAATAATGACACTGAAAAAAAGAATCATAAAATTCAAATTGAGTGACTGGTTGTGGAGATCGGAAATAAAAAGTGCATTTATTAGTATCATACCTAATTACTTTATGTGAGTTCGAACAGCAGTTCAGGATCGACGGTCGACCCCTCTGCAGCATCCCGCTTCATTTGCGGGATTTGGTGAAGCAGGGCGGTTTCTAGCCATTAGGGGGCCCTAAGCAGTATACCCATTTGAGGCCCCACCCCTCCATCCACCAACGCACGCCTTACTACATCACCTCAGCACACACATACAAAAAATGGCTGTGTTAATAAAAAACAATTATGAAACAATTTTAATGAAACATTTATGTCCAAAACAACAAATATGTACTTTCAGAAGACAAACAGAAAAAATACTCTTCATGAAATTCCTGAAAATTAGCTTATACATTATTTAGAATAAATGACACAGAACTATGTATAAAAAAAAATAATGCAATTATCAACTACTAAACAATTACTAACTCTACGATACAATCGTGTAATAGCGAACAGTTAGTTATACAGAACAGTTTGTATCTTCAAAATTTTTGCCTCCTAGATTTTTTCTGGGCGAAATCATCAATAACATCATCATATGAAATCTCCCTGCCAACGTCCTGATTGATGCTTATGATGCCAAGGCCACTGAGGCGATCCTGCCCCATTGATGATCTGAGGTAGTTCTTGATTAGCTTCATCTGAGAGAAGCTCCTCTCGGCTGACGCTACTGTCACAAGTAGAGTGCAAACAATTCTTAGTGCAACCCAGAGATTGGGGTATAGTTCCTCCAGTTGCTTCTGATGAATGAAGAAGAGAAGCTCCAATGCAGTCATGTTGTGTGAAGGTAAAATCGGCAAGTTCTTAATTTTGAGGGCCAGTTCTCTTCCATCAATGTCAGAGTCAGCTCCAGAGCTCAGTATCTTAGAGAGCTTTTCACACTTGCAGGACAAGTCTTCCTTGTTCATTGTGGTGAAGTTTAGGAGAACCCCCAAATATGTCCCTCACATCATCTAATGTTTTGAATCTCTCATTTATTGACCCGATGGCAAAATCCACCACCACATTGAAAAATTTTGACTTGCAGCCTCTTTAAGGCTTCTGTAAATGGTTCGTCAGGAGCTTCGTAACCAAAGTGCTTTTTTGTGGATCTGAGCCTCTTCTCCTTCAGCACAGCCTCCACATTCATTTCCTCACATATGTCCCTAGCTACGACTTGTGCTGCAACAAAACCTGTGTTTCTGTAGCTGGTGAGTGAGTCTTTTGTTTTTGTGAGGAGGTTGACTGCCACATCAAACTGCATTGTAGGAGACTCCAGAAGTTTGCTCACATGGTTAACTGCATGAAGAATGTCATACCATACTACTGTGCAAATCTGAAAGCGATAAGACCCTACCTCCTCTGCAAGTGCTTGTGCTTCAGTCCTGGCTATGGCATCTGTGGCATTGTCTCTGACTTCCAACAGGACCTCTCTGATGTTGTGGCTCTGGTATCGCACACCCTCAATGCTCTTAAGCCGGCTCTCCCACCTGGTTTCACTCCAAGACTTGAGTGTTATGTTCACGTGCTTCTTTAGGATTGTCCATCTCTGTGTAGCTGCTGCAAAAAGGTTGTACATTTTTTGTACGTTGCCAAAGAAGCTGATGGCATCTGTGGAAGCTTTACCTGCATCAGCACTACAAGAGTCAGAGTGTGAGCCCCACATGGAACATAGAGTGCACGACAGTTCTTCTCTAATAACCCTACCTGAACACCTTTGTTCTTGCCCTTCATGTTCGCTCCGTTTTCATATAACTGTCCTCTGCAGTCATCAAAGTGAATATTCAGTTCATCTAGTCTCTTCAGAATCAGAACTGATAAACCCAGGCCCGTACTTTCTGAAGCCTCAAGAAAGCCCAAGAAGTATTCTTTTATTTCTGGTACTTCACCCATTTTAACAGTTCTGATAATAATCGACATCTGTTCTTGGTGGCTTATGTCTAGAGTGCAGTCTAAAATGAATGAGTAATATTTAGCTTGTTTTATTTCTGCAACAATGGCATCCAAGATCTTCCCACTAATGGACCCAGTGATCTCATTTTGAATGATGATTCCCAGGTAACTTGAATGACTATATTGGCCACTTTCGACTCTGCTGATGTGTTGTTTCATCACTGGATCAAATTTGGCAAGCAGCTCAACCTCCTTCAAGAAGTTGCCATTGTCTCGATTGTACAATGTAGAGGAAGACCCCCTGAAAGCAAGGTTTCTCTCTGCCAGTGATTGGATTATACTTACAAGACGTGTGAGAACATCTCGCCAGTGTCTTCGCTCTACCTCCATTAATGACATTTCAGTTTGGTCAATGGTCGTCCCAGTTTTTAGCCGCAGTTCCAGATCTTTCCATGTTGCCATGTTATCTGCATGTTCTGAACTATTTTCATGGCCTTTCAGAGGCGAATCAACGTTTATCCAGTCTGAAAGTCCATCCGTTTGTACGACTTCCTTGAAAACAACTTGCAGCAGAAGCAATAAAGAGCATCATTCCTTCTAGAGTACATCAGCCAGCTTCGCTTTATTTTTTCACTATTAATTAATGTTCTGTACATGTGATGGTCTACCACCATCCTCTCTTTTAGGGAATGTGAAATCTGGACTGATTTGAAATGGTCCTCGAGACACCAGATCTGTCTTCAAGGCATCTGACGGGACAACTGGCCAGTCATACGGATCAAGCGGTGGAGCAGATCTTGGTTCTTGTTGCTCAGTAGAAATGCCTGTGTGTGGTGTTTGAAGCTGAACAGAAGATGGGCCACTTGTTGGTTCATCAGGCTCTACTTCTACTGGTGTTTGAGGTTGCATAGAGGATGGTCCTGCTGTTGGCTCATGATGCTCATCAGGCTTTGCTGAGGATGGCTTTTCCATATATTTCAGTAGTGCTCCTGAGAAGAACATAACATTACATATTCTGTTAATTTTTGCTAAAATACTCTTTCTTATCTTGTTTGATAATTGATCTGTGTGAACAGAATTTGAGGTGATGTGATCCATTAAATTTCACATTTCGAAATATTATAAATATTACAGAGACTAGCTTACTCTACACGATTCCTGAGCACTTGCCTAGCTTGATGTTCTACCTAACCTAGTTGCCTGAACTGTAATCATAAGAATATACAAGTGTCACATCTCACCTGTGCTACTGGAAAGCTTCTCCTCTATTTTCTTCTTTTTCCGTTTTTCAGCTCCTGATGGATAATGTCGTTTCATTTTCCAAGATGCACGAAGTCACATCTAATTAACCACAACTAATCTGCTAAATAATAATAATCATGATAATAATGATGATGATAATGATAATGATAATAATCATAATAATAATAATAATAATAATAATAATTGTTATAATTGTAACGTTAATCAAATACATTCAAATAACCAGACCATTTAGGTTTTAACCAACAAAATTCACATTATCTGAAAAAGATGAGAAAAGAATTAATAAACTTGAAAACATAACGAAAATAATCCTAGGTTTTAAAATGTTACAAAATCTCTTAATAATTAGTAAATTAGTGAAATAATGTTTTACAATACTAGAAAAATTAAGTGTTTAGGAAAGTATAAGCATATAGTAAGAATAAAGTTAAATAATATAGAGATAAGATCTCACAATAGTTACAGTATTTACACATAACGACGAAAACGTTTCGTTTGTCTCCGTTTTATCACATTTGTCTCATACAAAAACTTTAATTAATACGACAATAATAATAATAATAATAATAATAATAATAATAATAATAATAATAACTTCAGCTATATTCCTATTCTTGCCCACTGAGCTATGACCTGGGAGCCTGTCTAGGGGCACCCTAGTAGCAGCGGGGCCGTAAGCGGCCGCTTAGTCTGCTTATGCCAGGAAACGGTCCTGTAGTGAAGGAGGGGATTGCTGTCTATCTCCTGCCCTCGTAGCCAGCCACGCATAGCTGGTCAGCGACTTTGCACAGGAATCTGTTCAGCTGGTTCTTGAAGTTATTCAGGTCGGTGTGCTGGAGAGTCCTTACTTCTTTTGGTAGGACATTGAAAAGCTTTGGGCCTCGTATGCTAAGGGTATTTTCCATCCTCGTTTTCATGGCCCCCCTGTCCCATCGCAGCTGGGACAATACAAAATTTTCCTCTTCTTTCAATTCCAGTTTCTTTCTATTTCATTTCTAAGGTTAGGGACAAAGCCCTCAAGTATTTTCCACATGTACTATATTATTTTGTACGCTCGCACCTTCTTTCCAGAGAGTAGTTTCAGCGACTGTGTCGAAATCAGTAGTCTTCACCTTCCGTTTCCTCTATCTTAGACGTAAAAGTCCTTTGTATAGCTTCAATGTTCGCAAATCTCGTTTTCTGTATGGGCTTGTGACTACTGAACAATACTCAATTATTGGTAGGACTAGACTCTTCCATAATTTGAGTATGATGTCTGCTTTTCTGCTGCGGAAGCTCCTCCAGATGATTCCCATTATTTTTCTAACCGTTGTAATTTTTATCTTAATAGTACTCTCTGAATTCTGCATCCGACGACATTATTACTCCAAGATCCCTGACTTGTGGATTTGGTGTTATCTCTCTGGCTTGCAGAGTTTTGTACTCTTTATTCTGTAGCTCCTTGTTATTACTATATCTTAGAAGTTGGAATTTTTCTTCGTTGAACTTCAATATTGTTGTCTTTTGCCCAATGGAATAATGTTTCAATGTCGTTTTCTAATTTTTCTAATGTCACCCTCGTTCAATATTTCCTTGCATATCTTTGTGCCATCTGCGAAACATGAAACAATGCTGTCATTGATATCTGCATCAATATCTGCAGTCAATATTATGAACAGCAAGGGAGCTAATACTGTCCCTCGTGGGACAGAGCTCTCTACTTCCGAGACTTCCGATTTGACTCCATTTACGAGTCTACACAACCCAATGAGGAAGTTGTGAGTTTTCGATTAGGCAGACTCCTGGCTCACACTGCTACGGGGATTAATTCAACTGGTAGATACGTGAGAAGGGCGGGACTAAAACTCACGAGCTCACCCCTCGCATAGATGTTACCTACCTATTGAAACTCACGAGATTTCGGCGCCTTTAGAGCCCAATCTGCGACCTTCATTCTCGAGCTTATTGCCGAACCTACCCCTTAGGGGCCGCTGTAGACACCGGGGAGTAGGCGTCTCCCCCGCGACTAGGCGTTAGTTACGACATTGATGGAAAATTTTTGGCCGAATCATAGGCCCTATCCGCGCTACTTATAAGTCAACGCATAGGTCATAGAGGGGTCTGGGGCCGGGCTGGGATCACCTCGGCCTTCCCTTTTCATAGGTGCTTCTTGACACGGCCAAGCTTCGATAGGAACCCGGGGGAACCGAGACTTAATTAAACGGCGACAAGCGGCTACTTTACGCGGCTACATGACTCGTCTGCAAAAATCTACAGGTTGTCCCGTACCACGTTTGGACTTATCGGCGAACCCTCGACTCGGAGGACCCTATACCGGCCGGAGATACGCGATCCCCGGCGGGCCTATCCATAGACTAAAAGATAGGTGAGAAGTTTTCCCCCCGACTACTAGCCCGAAACTGAAATCATAGGCGAATCCCCGAGGTGAAACAGTCGGTCACGTGTCAAAACTCCACCTCCAACATCGGTAGGGGATGGGGGATCTCCTTAGCCCCGCACCCCTTCGTAAATTGCTTCAAAACCTATGCTGAGGCGAACTAACCGGTGGTTCCCTGAGAGGGACATAGGTCCTATACCCAGGGACCACCCGTAATTGCTGTTTTACTCCCACGACCTCCACTCTTTGTGTTCTTTGTGTCAAGAAATTAAATATCCATCTTCCTAGCTTTCCAGTAATTCCTGTATTTTTAAGTTTGTGTGCTATATTTCCATGATCACATTTATCAAAGGCTTTAACAAAATCAGTATATATTACATCTATGTTTTGTCCTCGACACATTGTTTCCAGTATTTTCTCCTGATGGTCTAATAGCTGTGATAGGCATAATCTTCCAGCTCTGAAGCCATGTTGATTTGGTTGTATACGTTCTTTTCTTGTAGGTATTAGGTAGTTTTGCTTTTAATTATAAGTTCAAAGCACTTTATAAGGTGGGAGGTGAGAGCTACTGGCCGATAATTCTTGGGCATTACTCTTTTACCACTTTTAAATAAAGGGGCAATGTTCGCGTTCTTTAATGGAAGTGGAATTTGTCATGTGTCAAGTGATTTCCTCCATAGTAACTTAATAAGTATAGCAGTTTTGTAATACTCGATTCACATTCAACGTGACTTCGACAACTTTCGACGCCATCTGCAAATAGAATTGGCTTTAGTATAACCTGTATGTTAAGTAAACCTATCACTACATACCTATCATTATGCATCATTATTACTATTATTATAATGTAATAATTAAAAAAATTATAAGTTTATGCTATCTTCATTTTGTATCCTTATAATATAATTTTGCTTTTCTCATAGAGGCATTCCATGTCAAGTATACACACTTTTTGGTGATTTCTGCCACTCATCTCACCGATTTTAATGATTTTTGGTGTGGTAGTTGGGTATGATGAGTAATGAAGCGTGACCAAATTTTAGCCACTTGGTCAAATAGTTTGGGAGTAATGACCCCCCCCCCCAAATTTGGGGTCAGCAGCGTAACCTCGTGATTTTGAAAGGTCATAACTCAGGATCTAATGGATGGATTTTAATGATTTTGGTGTCAAAATGCTCAGAAAAGACAGCAGAATAACTTTAATTTTATGCACAGAGTGCGTACATTCCGTTAAAAAAAGTTGCATTTATATTTCACTTTGACCTTGACCTCAGGTCAGATTCAAAATTCAAGGTCATGAAAATTGCATAAGTAAAGACCTTTAGATGAAGCATATTCAAGCAAAAATTGGAGTGGGATCTCCATGGGTTTGCTTTCCACAAGCATTTGAAATTGTGCATGTTGAAAATTTTGAGCATTTTATTTAAGATAACTTCACAAATAGTTCATATATATACATATATACATATTATAATATAGCTACATACATGATTTGATATATACCTATAGGTAAGCATCAAGATTTTTACAAACAAATTATTTGGTTCTCTAAAAGTATCAATAATTTTTATCACAAATCCTATATAATTTTTGCAGTTAAAAATAACTTGAAATTTAGGTGTTTGAAGTTTGAACAGTGAACAATGACTAACTTGTACAGGTATTTCTGATGAATTAACACTTCATATTGCCGTGCTGAACCTGAAAAATATAAATTTTATACCTATTAAAAATTTAAGTAAAATTATCATGATAAGGAGTTTTTAAAAAATTAATTAGCAAGGTAGGTAGTTAAACCCCTTAGTTACCTCCCAAGGCCTAGGTGTGTACCTCGTTCCAACTTCCGAAGGACCTAGGCCTAGATACTATGCAGGGTGCCAAAACAGGTTTTTTTTCATTCCGTATTAGTTTAGAGATCTTATATATTCTACTGTATGGCAGAAACAAGCATAGGCATCGGCACGCGCTTGTGGAGAAAATAAATTTTCTAACCTCTAAGCTACTGGATTCTAACCCAGGACCATTTATTCACAGTCACAGGCTCTAACGACTAGAGGGTTAGAGGGATTTCCGCTATTTAATAATAATTTAATATTAGGAAGCTGTACAATTTAAGATAGACTAATACTTAGAACTGTATTCATAAGTGTAATTATTAAAATATAGTTAGTTACAGTATATAGGCATACATGTCAATAAGCAATTTAAATAGCAATACTCACATTTTCCATGCAGTTGTAAGTTTTTGATTATATGTTTTTGACAATAAGTTTGTATCCAGTTTCTTGATTACTTTTTAAGATGACGCTTTTTCAGGATCATATTGGCTTCATTGGTTTCCTTTTTTGTGATTGTATATGTTCTTCCAGTAGCTGTCGTTGGGTTTATGATTGTGAGGATGTCGGACAAATCTACTGTAAGTATATCAGGATTTTCAGGATAAGTAAATGACTTGTTTGGGCCACAAGGGTGAAGGAAGTTTACTTTCACTTCACCCTCACCAGGATATGTTTCCATCACACACCCAATCCACCAGTGGTTATCATACTCCACTGTTACATATCCTGTGACATTTTCAATTAATTGAGTGGCTTGTTGGGGGAAGCGAATTCCTTTCGACTTTCAACTGAGGCGCTGTACATTTGTACTTCTAAACAATTTTTTGTCAGTGGTATGAATGAATGTAATTTTTGAGTTCCTGGTATGGTTCTCGCTTTTGATAAAATTGGATCTAAAAATTCTTCTCATTTGAGTATTGTTCTTGTGTTGCAAAGCTAAAAGACATTTGAGTCAATTTTAAGGAACAGAAATCAAAAAGATCTTTTGGGGACAGAATTTGATTTTCATATGGCCTACGAAGACTTTCTTTTGCTTCCCTTTTGATGGTTCCTCCGACACCATCCGATGGTCCCTTGCCATGGCTGGTAGCAAAAAAATGCCACTCAGCCTTAACTCCAAATTCTTCATGGTGGCGGCATAAATTTAAAAAGTTTTTGCAGTTTTTGTATTGACCTGCGCATCCGTCGGTAAAATAGATAATTCTGTTTAGTAGCTGAAAATTTGACTTAAGATGATTTATTAAAACTTTTATGAATAGATGCACTGCAACAGTATCATGTGTATTACACTCTGAGATAATAGTTAGAGAGCTGTGATTTACTTTTTCTTGCTCTTTGTAATAATAAACCCATGGATGAAGAGTCGCTTGGCAATTATTCCAGTGAAATCCTTGAGCACAATCTTGGACTACAAAGGAATAGTCTTCGGAAAATCACAATCACCAAATATCACCTTCATCCAGTTTATTTTTTAATTTTTCTAATACTTGGCTTGTTTGGCAATGAAATCATGATGCCTTAGTCGAGTTAGTCGAGAAATAAAGGTATCTAGGAAATCTTCTAAATTTTGAATAACACAGTCCACCTGAGATCGATCTGTTGTTGACCACTGTTTGTACTGGATTTCATCAATACCTTTTTCTTCGTAACATGTAAGAAGAGTTTCTTTAGTGAATCAGGTCGAGGGCATTGATCACACTCTCCTAAATAGCAAGAAGGTTGACTTTTGTCACAAATAATTTTGGCTAAAGCGCAGTGGTAACTACTCAATGGAGTTTCTTCCTCACTGGTAATTTCTGCCATTCTAGAACCTGTCATCATTAACTTAACATTCTGATGAATTGTGCAGATGCACACACTATGCGTCCCACTTGCTCCCGCCAAAACACATTCTTTGGGGCGTAGCATCGCAAATTTCGAAAATCCTATAGAGAGAGCTGGAAACTTAAACTTAAATTGTTGATATGCTTCTTTTAGATTACATAAAACTAACCTCTTTTGATATTTTTTTCGTTCACCATTTTCTTTTATTGTTACGCAGTCTTTCTTGCCTGCCATTTGTCTACCTATTTCATCATTTCTAAAAAACTCTTTAACAGTGTTAGTTACTTCCAGTGGCAATTCCTTCCCATCTTTGGATTCGGTGACGACAATACTCCTTTTCTTTTGCAAGCTGCTGAGCCTGAACAGCCATTCTTTGTGAACAGTTAAATTCTTGAATTAGTTTTCTTACACTCATTGATGGTGCAAAAACAGTTAGAATCATAATTTGGTCATGTTTAGCTGAGTTTTGATATTTATCTTTCAATGTTTGGACAACTACTTCTGGCTCGGACAGTTTGTCTACATTTGATGGACCTGACTCTTGAGGAATTTCACCTACCATATCTAAGTGTCTTCTTACTGAACTTTGTATTTTGGCCATTTTTGTTGGGAGGTATGCTTCATTTCTTTGAATCTTGCGCTTGACAACCGGACTTTCCCCAATCATGGCGATTCTCTCATTCATTGCTGACAATTCAGCCTCCTTGTCAACAAAAACATCATCTGATGACACGGTTTCCATAGTAGTATCAGACGAGCTTGATGATATTTCTGGTTCTGCTATATTTTGAACTTGTAAAATAGGTAAGGAAAATTTTTTTCTGCATGATGAACATAACTTTTGGCCTGGCTTCAAATGATTTGGAAATTTTTCTATCAGTGATTGTGAAGCAGGCCGAAGATCAGAAGATTTTAATTTATTGTGAGAATTGAATGGATCACAATATTTTGATGACATTTTATCAGCATATAGTCAAAACCTGAACACACACAAATTTAACATAATTAAATATACAAATTATATAGGTACTGTGAAAATTATTGTTCTTTTAGAGCAGCAAATACCTTAATATTTGCAAAAATCTTAATACATACGGTTTATTTATCAAACCATGAATGTAGCTATATTTATATATATATACATATATTTATTTTCATACATATATATGAACTATTTGTGAAGTTATCTTGATAAAATGCTCAAAATTTTCAACATGCACAAATTCAAATGCTTGTGGAAAGCAAATCCATGGAGATTCCACTCCAATTTTCTGCTTGAATATGCTTCATCTAAAGGTCTTTCCTTATACTAATTTACATGACCTTGAATTTTGAACTCTGACCTGAGGTCAAGGTCAAACGTGAACTATAAATGCAACGTTTTTTTAACAGAATGTACGCACTCTGTGCATAAAGTTAAAGTTATTCTGCTATTTTCTAAGCATTTTGACACTAAAATAATGAAAATCCATTCATTAGATCCTGAGTTATGACCTTTCAAAATCACGAGGTTACGCTGCTGACCCCAAATTTGGGGGTGGGGGTGGGGGTCATTACTCCCAAACTATTTGACCCAAGTGGCTAAAATTTGGTCACGCTTCATTACTCATCATACCCAGCTACCACACCAAAAATCATTAAAATCAGTGAGATGATCTGACATAAGGTGTGTACACTTGACATGGAATGCCTCCATTGTCCTTCAGATTCTGCAATCGTTAATTTTAAAATTTAATAATGATATAATTTTTCATTTTTAATTTAACTTTTAATTTTAAGTTTTTAATTCTATAATTATCGAACTTATAATTTTATAATCCTTATAATCATATAATTTTGTTATCATCATAGACGTTCAAATTATATAATCGTTAATTTTAATATTTTATAATGATATAATTTTTAATTTTTAATTTAATTATTAATTTTTAAGTATTTATAATGCTATAATTTTCTTATTTTCAACTGTACAATTTTTTTGCATTGCATATACTGTTGTGTATGTGTATGTTTGCATATATGTACTATATATATATATATATATATATATATATATATATATATATATATATATATATATATATGTGTGTGTGTGTGTTTAGGTGCTGCAGACTTTTCCTTGCTTGTTATTATTTCATTATTTCTATTACCTGTTACCCTAATCGTACATCAAAACCAATATTTTAAATAATTTCAAAACTGTAAGTGAAATTAGTGGATCTGAAAACGTAGTCAACTCCGACTATATCTCAGTAGACAACTTCTTAAATCAGGAATACAACAATGGTAACCTATCTTTCACAAACTTGCACATTCACAGTCTCCCACACCACTTTGACGAATCGACAGCTGACCTAAAATTATTACAACATAAATTCACGTGCATTATATTAACTGAAACCTGGTTAAATGAAAACAATAAGATCTTTTTTAACATTCCAGGGTACACAACCTATCACGATAACTAAATTTTAAAATTTATGTACAGTCTACTGCAGTAGTTCTGCTCCACTTTCTCGTCCTCCCCCTCTCCTTTCGCTACACCAAAAACGACGATATTACGAGATCAAACCATCTATATCGAATCGCACAATACTTGAAATTAATCATCATAATGTAGAGAAATATCAACACTTATATGTAACTGTTAATATCGAATCACGATATGACAAATGATCACGAATGATCCCAAAATTCGAAGAACACTGTAATTCGGCGTATCAGATTACGATTCGAATAGCATCAAATTTTAAAATGTGATTTGAATCCAGCAACGAAATATATTAATTAGTATATATTAATATATATGTAAAAATGAATAATTCTAACATTCATATTTGGAAATACTGTAAAGTCCAAGCTCGCATGACACTCTAACTGTATATGAAATGCAAGTTTGGAAAAACTTTTAATTTTCTTTCTATTTTATTTTTGCTAAATAATTGATGAATTATTCTTTTTTAAGTTACCTAATAATTTTTTAGATTAAGTTTAATCATGTAGTCGTGTTAAATTGTGCGGTGTTAATTTTTTTATACATTCTCTCTTCGTTGTAAAAAATGAAGTCATAACTTGCCAGAACTCTAAATTAACAATTAATTTTAAATTTTAAGCATTTAATTTTGACTCTTATGCATGTTTAATTTTAATCCATAATTAAATGCATATTTCAATTTCCATTCTTAGTTAACTCGGCAAATCATAATAACATTAGATCTGTCAATATGCTGTTTAAAAGAAATATGACTTCAACTTCAAATATCTTGCTTATCTGCCAGTATGCTGTTGCAGCCCAAATTTACCTTCAAATATTTTGCCAAAAAATTTCAGCCTATTGAGAATAAAAAACAAAACAGGTCAACATTAATTAATAATGATGTCATCAAATTATAGGTATATAAACTCTCGTAATTTTTCAAATTATCATTCTGATTATTCTGAGCTGACGCAGAGGCTGAAGTATTATTACCTGTATATTTTAGAAGCAGTAAAATTCAGTCAGTAGATCTCTTTGTCTTCTCCTTTGAGCCCTGCTTTCCCCAGAGAACTTAGTTTTAAAATAGAATAAATAATTTCCCAATAAGCTACAATAAGAATCGGAGAACCGTCAGATAATTTAGTAAGTTTTCATAGTACTCTCCGATCCACTATAAGAAGAAATCGGATTGTAGTATAAAAGAAACTACTGCGATTTCCTCTCTGTTGCTGCCATCTAAGTACAACCCCCGTCAACCTCGAAACACCCAAGGCCATAAACGGAGGGTTAACATATATATTACATGATAACTGTCCTGTTCATACTACCAGGATCATCAGACGATGGTTTCAGGAACAAGAAGATGTCGAGCTGCTGAACTGGCCCACCAAGGGCACCTGCTACAACACACCATGGCAGAGTGGGAACTTTTCCGCAGGATCCCACAAGTCATCTACAATCATTAATAATAATAATAATAATAATAATAATAATGGAGGATGGCCCAAGTATTGAATAATTGTGTATAATAATGTTATTATTGGGATGTAGTAAATACTGTATATATTTATTTACTTGAACAGTTGTCAGTTCCTTATAATTTGAACATTATGTTTTTTATGTTCTTAAGAAAATCTCTAAATTTAATTGATTCTGGTTTGTTTTTGTAATAAAATTGATCTATGTTATCATTATCTCTCCATGGATAGACCTTTTTCTGGATAATCATTTGCTGATGATGCATGGACTTTAAAAAAAATGTTATTGCCTGGAGGAAAAGTTGATACTACAACTTATCTTACACTTTAACTTTAACATGGCCACATCAAAATCCTATGATTGAAAGTTTTTAAAGTAGCCCACGTTTGTGAAATAACCTAACCACTCTGTTCCCTAAATTTAGGAATAATGCATGAATAAAATACATAGTCGCTCCACCATTACTACCAAAACTACAGTGAACAAAATATTTAGTTTGCTATTGCTTTAAAAAAAATAAAAGTATTACTATGACAACACCTGAGAGGGGGAGGAGGAGAGGGAGGGAGTGAGGGTGGGGGACTGGGGGTTTAAGAGGGACTGCGTTGTTACCACATTTTAAAGAGGGTGGGGGACTGGGGGTTTAAGAGTGACTGCGTTGTTACCACATCTTAAAGAGGGTGGAGCGGAATTATTGCAGGGGACTGTACAACATATCAAATTCAAAATATCAAGATTTCTCTTCATATTATTTAAACTAAAAAAGACCCTTCCTCAAAACTCACTCCTTACCCTCTATTATTCCTTCCATCCATCCACATTTATTATATTGCATTACAACATGGGGTAGCTCAAAGAAATATATATAAAACATCCTTTGGAAGTAATTCATAAAAAATGTCTGCGAACACACTCGAATAATGACAACAGACAAAGTCACACTTCCCTAATTTTTAAAGAACTAAATATTTTAAAACTAAATGACATATGCAAATTCATTGTTGCTGTGAATATGTTCAAAGTTATCAATAAAAATCAACATACATCGCCCATTCAAAGAGAAATCACCCCCTATCAAATACACCATCGTTATAACACCAGACTGCCCAGTGATTTTATACACAAACCTAACCATACAATAGAAACTGCATTAAATGCACTCTCTTTCAAAGGAGTAGATGTATGTAATACAATTCCCATGCATATCAGGTAGGCTTCATCACTAAATATAATTTAGCAAATCACTAAAACGCACCTCATTATCTCTTACTGATATATAAGTTCACTACTGCCATTTTTACTATAAGTACAAAGTTCCCTTTTTATAATCACCTATTTAATACGAGGGCCACTAAGTATATTTTGCCCCACTTTTTTTTTCTTTCCAAGTTTCCTTGTAAGTTCCAGAAATTTTGTACGCAAGTAGTTACATACCATTTTAAAAGTTTTTATTTTTCCACATAGTATCCATCCTTTTCCACGGCTTTCCTCCACCTCGAAACAAGGGCCTTTATTCCTTGCTGGTAAAAGTCCGCTGGGTTCCGCTGGAGCCACTTCCTAACCTCCTCAACAACCTCATCGTCCCTCTGAAACTCTGAAACTTTCTTCCACGAATAGTATCCTTCATTGGCCCAAGCAAATGGAAGTCTGAAGTTGCCAGATCTGGGCTGTATGGAGGGTGGGGTAACACAGTCACGTGCATTTTTGTGATGGCCTCTCTTGTTTGCAAACTGTTGTGTGATCTTGCATTATCGTGCAAAAGAAGGACGTCTCCCAGTTTTCTCTCCGATCGAATTCGCTTTATGTCTCTGGAGTCTCTGTAGGGTAGAAATATATGCCTATGAGTTGATTGTTTGTCCTTTCTTCATAATGTCCACCAGAATCACCCCTTTCATGTCCCAGAAGATGGTGGCCATGGTGGGGAGTCTGCGTGATGCCACTCCATGGATTGGCGTTTTGTTTCAGGTTCAAAGTGGTGTACCCAAGTCTCATCCCCAGTCGCACTTCGTGAAAGGAAGTCATCCCCTTCTGTCTCGTATCGAACCAACGACTCAGAAGCAATTTCTTTTCTTTGGGCTTTGTGATCTTCAGTCAATTGGTGAGGAACAAACCGTGAACACATTTTTGAGTATCCCAGTTGCTGAATTATCGTATTCACACTTCCTTCACTAATTCCTAGCTCCAGTAATAGCTCCTTGTATGTGACGCGCCGATTTGATCGAATGATGCTGTTAGCACATTGCACAGTGTGAGATGTGACAGCCGATGCCGGGCGACCACTGCATGGCTGATCATCGAGGCTGGCTCTCCCTCTCTCCGATGATCTCACACGTTTAGAGCAGCGTCCAACTGTGCTTCGATCAACAACAGCATCTCCGTAAACGTTTTGTAGACGTTTGTGATATTTCTAACCGTTTCCTTCTCTGTGGTTAAGAACTCGATAACAGTTCTCTGTTTACGACACACATCACTGTCAGGGCATTTAAAAGGGGTTTTATGCAAGGAGGGGAGGTTCAAACTTGAAAAATCCGGTTATGTGAAGCGCAGAAAGTTCAAATTTACGGCCCAAAAGACATTTCAGTCTCATGGTCTATTATTTAGCTAGAAAAAAGGGTGGGGCAAAATATATTGAGTGCCCCTAGTATATGCTAATTTCATTAAACACTTTTAATTTCATAATTTAATCTTTTTATATTTTTATTAAGGTTTTATTTTCTATTAAATATACAATAAATTATTTAATTTAAAATTTTGTAACTCTTTGTAAACTTTATATTATTATTATTATTATTATTATTATTATTATTTGTTATCACTACTATTATCACTTGCCACTTTCACTATTTCTGTAATAAATAAACTAAATGCCATTAATTTTGTCAAAAAAGCCTCCATGCTTTGAACTGCATATTCAGATAAGAGTACTGTGAGTATATTAATGTCATATCAAATATCTAAAAATTTTAAAACTTTGCCACTTGTATTTTTTTCTGAATAAAGATTTTGAGTTTGAATTTGAATTTGAAGACACTGAGGTTGGAGGTTCGACTCCTGATGGTGCTAGCTAATAATAATCCAGGAGGGATGGTCCGCGTTCGTCTGACCTGAGCGCTCTGCCAGATTCTGGCCCTCTCCGCTGTTTCGTATTATAATGCATACCGGCTATGAAAGAACTAATCATGAAAACAAATTAACCTCGCCATAATTATGTGACAATCGATTAATTTTAACAAAAGTCTTATTTGCATACAATTTCCTACAAAATTTAAACGTAATTGTTTTCATTTTATGTAAATAATAATAATTAAGTGGCGCTAAATCCCATTTCCTTTCTCGTGCTGATCCTTTTCTTTATGAATTAATTATTGAACAAATGAGATTTCCGAATTAGACAAGAATTTAAGCGTAAATTCCATTAATTGTTAAAAATGGTTTACAGACTTGATGAGAAGAATGTTTTTTTTACTTTCAACAACTCAATTTGGAATTATTTTATTACTAATTTATTTTGTAAACAATGGGCCACCTATTTTATCGATCTAAATGGGTTTATGTAGTCTGTGTGTTGTACTCTGTCTTAAATATGTGTGTGTGTTGTGTGTGTGTGTGTGTGTGTGCTAAACCTGTTTCTATCAATTTTTTAACCTTTCTATATCTGTTAATTTCTCTGGGCGTATGGTAGGTGATGCATCACTTGCATCTTGCCCTCGTGTCATACCCATGACCCCTATGAACTACTGCGCGTGTACTTTTTGGTTGTAAGCATTCTCGTAGACTTGTCTGTGTTCAAAACACCCCTGTCCTACTACTGTAGTGTCGGCATAAATTCATAGGAGATACCAGTCGTTGGAGCTCTGCTATTATTACTTGTTGAGATGTTATAACTGCTTGCTAGACCGTTAAATATAGATTACTGTAAACTAAAGTTTCACCTCCAGCGGCATACAGCTTTATGGTAATATGAAAAAGCAAAAATTGAGCTTTATTGGGTGAGTAGATATACAGAAAGGTCGAAAAGGATCGCGAGGAGGGTCAGTCTTCATAACTCCAACACCCTAAGGAAAACTCTAAAAAGTAAAAAGATTAGGTAGGTATTCAAAACTGTTGGAAAGCGTCTTCAAATTTTAAGAATTTCTTCCTTCAAAACGATTGTGAAGACGAAACTTCCTTATCACAGGTTCTATTACAATCTTGCTCCAATTACGCTGCTTCTCGAGTTTGCAAAATTATCAGGTCCAGTGGAACATTTGCATCAAACTCTTGGGTGTTGGAATCAACCTCACAGTGAGACTTGTGGTGTCACACTTTTTTTTAACTTCATTTACGAAATGTTTTCACGAAGCATAACCCATACATACGATGCCTAGACGCTCTGCGTTTGAAAGCTGAGGGGGTCATAGACAGGAAGAAAGATGGATTGAGGAAGATTGTTCCAGACTTGACCGATTGAGTAGATGAATGACTGAAAATACCGATTAACCCTTGCATTAGATAGTTGGACAGAAAAGGAATGAAAAAGTATAGAAAGTCTGGTACTGCGTGCTCTCCTTAAAGGAGTAGGCATGCAGTTAGAGAGTTCAGGAGAGCAATGTCCATTATGATAGCGATAGTAAAGAGAGAGTGGGGCAACAGTGCGACGAAGAGAGGGGATTGAAGACAATCAGTAAGAGGCAGGGAAGTGATGAGACGAAATGCCTTTGATTTCACCCGGTCAAGTACGGCTGTGTTGGTTCAACCACTCCGACCCCATACATGATAAGCATACTCCATATAGGGGCGAACAAATCCCCTGTATAGAAAGAGCAACTGAGTGGAGGTGAAGAAACCGCGTAGGCGGTACAGCACACCTGACCTCTTAGAAGCTGTTTTAGAAATAGAGTACATGTGAGCTTTGCAGGAAAGATCACGAGAAAAGGAAACACCAAGAATGTTAAGAGAAGAGGAAGGATTGAGTTGTGTGTTGTTGAAGGTAAGGGGATAGTCGTGTGGAAGATTGTGACGAGTAGACAGATGGAGAAACTGAGTTTTTGAGGCATTGAAAGCCACAAGGTTTTCTCTACCCCAATCAGATATAGCAGAAAGATCAGAGGTCAGGTGTCCCATAGCCGTCCTAGGCGAATCATGAAGCGACTGCTGTGAGGGACGCTTTGGGAAGCAGGTGGAGAAGTGAAGAGTGGAATCATCGGCATAGGAGTGAATAGGACAGGAAGTGTGAATTAAAAGATCATTAATAAATAAAAGGAAAAGAGTGGGTGACAGGACAGAACCCTGAGGAACACCACTGTTAATAGCTATAGGAGAAGAACAGTGGCCATTTACAACTGCAGCCATAGATCGGCCAGAAAGGAAATTAGGGATGAAGGCACAGATAGAAGGATAAGAACCGAAGGAGGGCAGTTTCAAAATTAAAGATATGTGCCAGACTCTATCAAAAGCTTTCCATATGTCTAGAGCAATTGCAAAAGTTTCACCGAAATCCCGAAAGGAGGATGACCAAGAGTCAGAGAGATATGCAAGAAGAGCGCCAGCAAAGTTGGAGGGTTGAGAGCGGTCACCCTTCTTTGGGACAGGCTGAATGAAAGCGAACTTCCAGCAAGATGGAAAAGTACCAGATGAGAGACAAAGACGAAAGAGTTTTCCTAGGCAGGATGTCAGCACAGAAGCACATTTCTTAAGAACAACAGGAAGAACATCATCAGGACCACACGCCTTCCTAAAATTGAGCCCTGATAGGGCAGAAGAAACATCTTTAGAAGAGATTCTAATTTCAGACATAATAAAGTCAGAGGGGGAGGAGATGGAGGAACAGCACCGGAATCGTCCAGGGTTGAATTGCAAACGAAAGTTTGAGCGAAGAGTTCAGCTTTGTCAGGAGAAGCGACGGCAACTGTGCCGTCGGAATGGAAAAGGGGAGGGAAAGAAAAGGGAGTAAAGTTGTTGAAGACGTTCTTAGTTAGATGGCAGAAAGTGCGAGAAGATTTAGAATGGGATAGATTTTCACATTTTTGTCGGATCAAGGAATTTTTGGCGAGTCGAAGAGCAGATTTTGCACGATTCCGGGCAGAAATATAAGGTGAGTGAAAGTCAGGAGTTGGATGCCGACGATATCTTCTGAAAGCCTCCCTCTGTTGCGGATAGCATTAGAACAAGTAAAACTAAACCAAGATTTTTTTTGCATTAGTAGTAGGAATAGAACATGGAATGTACGCCTCTATGCCCGAGAGAATCACCCCCGTGATGCCCACAGCACACCCATAAGGGGCCCCGGCCAAGGAAGCAGTAATCATTCCATGGGAAATCACAGAAGTACTGCCATGGGCCTCCCAATCAGCGTCGCTGAAGTGCCAAAGATGCCTCCTCTTAGAAGGATCCAAAGGGCGAATTGGAGCGATAGAACAGGAAACATATATAAGATTGTGATCGGAGGAGCCCAACGGAGAGAAAAGTTTGGCAGAGTAAAAAGGATGAGAAGAAATAAATCCAGAATGTTGGGCCTATCTCCAAGGCGATCAGGGGTACGAGTATATATATATATATATATATATATATATATATATATATATAATGCGCCTCGGTGGTGTAGTGGTTAGCGTCGCTGACTACAAATCCATCGGCCCCGGGTTCGAGACCGACCCGATGGCAGCCGGCCGGCGCGCAGCAAAACCCATCTGTTCATCCTTCCACACAATAAAGAAAGTGGTTCGTAGATAAATGGGTACCCTAGGTGGCCTAGTGGTTAAGACGCTGGGCTGCTAATGGGGCATGGTTCGGATTCCACTTTAAACTGTAGGTCTAAGGTGGAGTGAAAAACTTGACCTTCGTCAGAATGAACAGTTCTGGCGGAAGCTAACCAAAGGTATATATATATATATATATATATACGTACGTTGTGTACACCCCTAAATGTTGGTCGAACGTACTAATATGTATTAACATTCTGTCAATAAAATTTAAAATTTTCCCTGTAGAGCAAATAATTCTTTTCTACCTCTTTACTGTATTTTCGAATCTTTGAGGATGGCCTCCTTTGGTCGCCAGCACCAATTGCCTCTGGTTAAATTCTTAATGAATAAAAAGGATTTTCACGTAATTTTAAAATCGGATCATTTCTGAACTTCAATGTTTTTAAAGTCTTAATTAAACAAAATAAAAAAGTCTTTCTTGGCTTTATGAGTAGTATGACAGCAAAATGAACGAGTGCAAATCAAATGTAATGTTGACCAAATGTTGCAAGGGGGAAGGGGTTGGCACTAGGGGGTTGCAAGCAAGGGGGAAGGGGTTGGCACTAGGGGGTTGCAAGCAAGGGGGAGGGTGTTTAGCCCCAAGCTGCATGAAAGGGGGAGAGGGGGTTGGTCAGAGAGAATGACCTCCCCCGAAAAGGGATACCCTAACCTTACCTAAGAGGTAACCTAAGAGAGACAGACGAGAGAGGTGGAGAGAAGAACGTTTCGCTGGCATATCTCGTCGCATACTAAAGTTTGTGACAGCCTCAGCTGGTTTGGAAGTCTTAGTGGAAGTGTAGTGCCGTTAATTTTGATATAGAATAACAGATAACATCATTTATATATACTTTGAATAATAAAACACAAATACATCATTCTGTTTATTTAGTCGCCTAAAGAATTATTTAACATAGAATCAATTATTTAGCATACACTTATTCGAAATATATAGGAAATAAATATACAATAAAAAATAAATAGTAGAAGAAATCTAATCTATATACACCAAAAATACACACTTTACGCGAGGAACATATATTATATATATATATACACACACATTCATAAATAATGATAATAGTACAGTAGAAATCTATATACACGTTTAATATATGTACGCGCATCTACACACTTATATATAAACTTAAAAATAATAGTGCCGAAGAATTCCAATACATGGATAATATTTACATATATACATAAAAATATAAGCGCTTTATGTTCTACTGCGCTTAATTAAAATACTAAACTCGGATGTGATCGAGTCTATAGTTACATTCTCGTTGCTTTGTACTATGCAATAAATAAGATTTAACATTATTTCACCACTCAAAGTATGTGGATATTGATACTCTATGTAAAGGGCTTTCAGATCGTTTAACACTATTTTTGTACCCACTTTACAATTGGTTGGCAAGTTATCACTCTTAAACACGGTTCGAATACATTCAAAAGTACGCACAAAGAGGGCATCTTTTGCCACACCATCATTATTAAATTCAAGTTTATAACCACTCCTTTCCAAACGAGGGTTTATTCTTTCCAATCCGAGCTTTTCAACCGTGAACTCTTCTTCACAACGCATATCGACAATTGAAGTAATCTAAATCGTGCCGACAGCTGACCATTATATAAAGAAATAGCTCTTCAGGGTGAACAGTGTAGGTGAGCTCAGCCCTGTACCGCTCAAGTCTTTGTACTAAAGTTCAAGATATTTCGAAGAGTCTATACTTTTTAAATATGCATCCAGTTCCAATCCATTCTCGCCTTGTTCAGTCCTACACTCGGTAAAGCCGTCGAGCAGAGCGGTGTATGCGTATTCAAGAACCGTGTCAAAATAAAGCATATCGGCAACACGCGAGTCTAATATAGGATTTAGTTTGCGGAAACCGATGACTTCAAACATTCTGTCGAGAATGAAACGGTCTCGCGTGGGGATAAGAGCATTATTGTCAGCTGCATTCTTTCACATCAACTGTATATCAATGCATGGCTGGTCTCGTTTTATACACAACATAAAAATAACAGCGTATGAGGGTGCATCATACATGCCAAAAAAAAATAACGGAAAATTTTCTTACAGTGGCTACACAAATTTCAAGTTCACAATCTATTCCAGCGATTCCTCATCAATGGTCGATTTACATTTGAAACAATTATTTGTATATTTATACAAATATGGGCAATAATCGCACCCTTTCACTTTTAATTTCATTACATAATAATCAGTACATCAATTTTGCTGGACGTTGTTTAGATAATAATCCGCAGATAACAACGGACTTCAATTTTCAATCGCAGCTCTCCTGCTCACTTCGGTAGAATGCAAGGGATTGCATCAACATGCAACAGGTCAGCACGCTGTAATGGTTCCGCTCTCTCTCCAAATGGCGAAAAAAAAACAAGAGAGACGTCCAATTCTAAAGGGATCATGGGGGGGGAGATATACTGAAAGCGGGACCACGCGCCGGAATTGGACGGAATTTGCAACTCTAGAAGCCTACGAATCAACTCGCCTGTCTCTTCTCAACTTTTGTCGGTGAACGCTGCTCTTCCTACGTCCAGCTGAAAGACTCTTCAACTGGCAACAATCAAACGATCACTTCGCCGTAGGCCGTTTCGCAACGAATCTACTTTGTCTCGTGGCTTGCCTACCGCGTGCTAAAACGCATATTTAGCGAAGCATTCGAGCAGCGTCACCAGCTACTGCCTGAAAAATACCAGTAGACCATCTTCGATCGAAACTTTCGTGTGCCAAGAACCTGCACATTCTGTTTCTGTTCCGAAACTGTCCTGCGCCAATCTCTGCGCATTCGGCTTCTCTCTTCTGTCTTCTCTTCCGAAGCCGTCGCCGTCCTGCGCCAAATCCCTGCGCATTTTGGCTTCCTCTTCTCTCTCTCTCATCATTGGTGATCGATCACCTATCCGGTTGACTAAACTCAATGGATGGAACTCGGATTCAACTTGGTTGCCTCCAAACCGAGCCTCTCGAAATTTTGAAAAAGTTATTCGAAACGATTTATACTGCTACTGATTATCATTGCATATTTAATTTACCAAATTTTCTCGACAGTTCACTTCGAAACAATAACTACAATTTTTGCTCTGGCCAAATTCACGGAAAAAAAATGACAAATATCAAAATTTCGCAAAAATTTAATCACGTCTTGCTACCAATAAGGTCACCTATGGCAGTTATATCGGAGAAGATAAAAAAGTCATAAAACGCACGAAACAAAATTGTACAGTATAAATATGAAAGCGCCCATACATAGTAACCGTTATTATAGTTTCACAAATATTATTATTCAAACTACCTTCAGAAATCACATCGATACATTCAAATACAAAAGACAAAAATGAACCCCAGAAACTTCATGCCATCACTTCTCTGACAATCACAAACCCTCTTACACTTTGGGGGAGCACACTATAGACACCACAAAAACGTTACTGGTTATCTAAGAAGGCTCCATTTCCGGGTGAACACTCGAGCCAATGTTTCAACTGCATTAGTTAACCCGACTGAAGTTTTAAACAATAACAATTTTCCAAAACAGTTATTAAAAAGTAAAAAAAAATTAAATATTACCACCGCAAATTATTCCAATACAGTAATTCCAACTTGAAACGCTAAATGTCATATGAATCCAACTCGTAATTCACAAATTACATCTGAGAGACAACTCTCTCCTTCAACAGAAAACCCAGAATGGTTTGCAAATCACAAAAATTCCAGTAATTTATCGTTTCCAAGTGAAACTACAAATTTTGATCGTTATTCTAAATAAGAGCAGATATTATGAACCCAAAAATACACGCAACCTACTATGTAAACAAAAACAAAAACAAAACATTGCATAATGAGAGTGATCGCTTTGTTTGTAAGCGAACCTCTATACAAATATTCCTAACCGAATGAAACTGCATTACATCCTGACATAATTTTGTAATAATTTCTATGCAAACGCGCGAACGACCCAAATTAAAATGTCAACCAAACACCCCTTATTGCAATAAAATCTAAATTCGGAATAAAACTTTAACCATTGTCATTGAACTGGAAGAAAGACAAATAAATAAAAATCGGCCCACCTATAAAAATAAAAATGAATGAATCTATAGACAAGGAAAAACCAGAAATTAATATATCAAAAGAATTTTCTACACCAATTTCTGTAATTAAAAAAAAAAAAAAAATTTATAATAATTTGCAGATGTCGCAAAATATATGCTCTAAAACTTGAGACATGCCAACGTAACCGACACTTATATAGGCCCACAAAGTAAAAATAAAAATTTCTGCCACAGTTATAAGTCTATAATTCATAAATTTAACGTTACGCGTGGAAAGAACAATTAAGAATTTAATTCATAACATTTGTGCTTATTAAAGCAAAATCCTATGATTATTCATGTTGAATCAATTAAAATTTTGTTAAATAACTCTAAGAAAATACTAATAATAAATTTAAAAGGTACTATAATTTAATACTCAATAGACATATACCGTAGTGATGATCAATATTCGAACAATATTTTACGATAGGCCTACAAGAAATCTTTCTTTAGTACAGGGGTCACCAACCATTTTTTTTTGTTCACCCCCCACTTTTACGATTTTTTGAAAATTAAAAAAGCTTATCGCCCACCTTAGATGAAAAAGAATAAATCAACATAATCGATAAAATAAATAATGAAATAAATGTTTAATTACCTTTAATGTGAGCCCACTAGTGGGCGCTACCGCCCAGGTTGGTGACCCCTGCTTTAGTACAACATAACAGCTATCCTACAGAATATCAATTGGAATTGTCTTGAAGATGAAAAACAGAGAAAAAAAAAGATAGACAACAAAAACAGCCCACATACAAAATTTAATGAGTATATAAATGTATATAATTATATATATAATCAATATATAAGTATAAGTTAATATACAAGTATATAATTAATGAGTATATAAAAAAATCCAAAAAAAAAAGAAATGAATTTATCGAAAATTTTACGACACAATTTCTCTATTTCAATTAAACCAATTTAGCTTAATTTGCACAATCCTATACGGCAAGCACATAATCTGACAACTTCCGAATTAACCCAATATGAATCAGTATGTTTAAGATTATTTTTCGACTGTCCCTTAAAATGTAACTTAATCCTATTTAGCGCGAAGCGAACAAAAGCCCGTAAACCTACTTAAACAATAAAATAAGCCTATCATTATATACATCCAATCGAAAAATAATCTACTAATAAGTTCTGGAAAATTTTGTTACATGTTCATCGAATCTCTTAGAATGCCCTATTATATATATATATATATATATATATATATATACACAATTAAATGTATATATTGATTACCTAAAAATGCGTTACTACACGCGCCAACCATTTTTAAACCCCTACCGTATAAAAAATTGCATGCCACAATGTATTTAAACACTAACATAATTTAATTCGTATAAATTAAGTGTAAATCTTATTTCTTAATCATTATTATTATTTTCATCAAAATACATAAAAAAGGACTTTAATCACAAAGAAAATAGGCAGGCTTGAAGACAGGAAGAACAGTAAGAGGACGAAACAAAATGAAAATAATGAGTCACCGGGCAGGCACGAACCATTTTGAAATATCTCTCTTCGACCGCCGAACGAAATCTAAAGAAATAGGAAACAAACGACATTGAAATTTTTTTACTCCACATTTACAACTGACTCGAGAAAACGACTAGCGAAATTTCTGAGTCGACGATTTGAAAATCGAGCCTCTTCGCAAGACGAGGAAAGAAAAAAAAAATTTTGCCAGCGAAGATTTCGAAGAAGTGACGCTTAAGGTCGTGAAAGTGAGACGCCATTTTGAATTCCATTTACAATGAATTTTGAGGACAAGGGAATCAGAATTTTGCTTAAATTTTATAAATACTCTAAAACGGGTAGCGAAACAGAATATCTACTAATTTTATTTATACGGAGAACGTGAAAAACGATCAAGATTAATCGAAAGAACACACGCACAAATTTTCAATTCCTATTTATCAGACACGAAAAAATATTGCATAAGCCTATTTTAAGAACGGAGTGCATGGGTTCGTATTATTAAATTAATAACAATTTAATAAGGTTAGCTGCCACCAAAAATTGTAGTGAATAGATTTTATTATTTATTATATTTCATTATTTAATTTACTTTCTGCTCTTTATTGTATTTCTCTTTACACTCTCTTTACTCGTTTTCACAATACTTCATAAATATGGTAGACGTGGCCGACCAGAAAGCCGTTACAATACAAAGGGGGAAGGGGGGTTGAAGTATACTCTAATTTCCATTTTTCTAACTTTTATTTATGGCCAAAATCACTTAGTTAAAGGGGTAATGCGAGTGGGAGTTAATTTTTATTCTTAAGTTGGAGAGAGAGACACAAAATAATAATCTTAAATTTACACAATTACATCCTACATGCAAAAGACACAAAGACCGCCCAATGACTGGCGTTTTTGGGGGATTTCTCTCTCGTCCCTAGACTCATTTCGGGCTGTTACATATTCGTATTTTACAATTTCAATATTTATCTTAATTACATTTGTTAAACATCCTTATACTCTCTATTAATTCTTATTATAACAGATCATTTAATTAAACATTCTTTAATTCTTATAAACAAACATTTAATTCTTAATTAGACATTACTATACTACACACGCCACAGTAAAATACACAATTAACAGAATTCAGCTCAAACTATATACGGTGTCCTCAGGGCTGACTTCGAAGCAGATATAAATTTTGCTCTTGGAGCTCTACCTAAAAGGTTAATAATTGGAATACAGAAACACGCTTCTATGAATGGGAAATATAAAAAGAACGCATTTAATTTCGAAAATTTCGGCCTTACAAATATAACCCTATACGCCAATGGAGTCGCCTTATGTGGGACTTTAGAAACGGATTATTCAACAGAAGCCGTTTTCCCACTTTGCTCGAGAGCTTATAATAAACTTGCACATATTGCCGGTACATGTAACGAATTAGGAATCGGCGTAACACAGAAGGAATTCGTCGAACAGGTTAACCTTTACCTATTTGACATCTCAGCAGACTTATCTGGGAGTATAAATACGCACATAAACCCACAGTAGAGTGGAAACATCTCAGTCAGAATGGAATTCGCCAAGCCGCTAGACGCCCCTATTAGTGTACTTGTATACCTTGAATCGCAAGACCCAAATAGAGCTTGATAGGTTTAGAGGTGTAGTCACAGACTTTTAAAAATGTATACGAATACACTCCAGAAAGTAATGAATAGTGACCGAATCACGCGCTCCAAATTTATCGGTGTGTTTGCGAAGAATGAAACGCTGAAGCTTCCAGCTACGAGACACTGTGGCGCACTTATTTTAAATACGGATGTTAGTGATGGAGAAGGGATTCATTGGCTAGCTGTTTATTTTTAAAATAGGGAGCGAATATACTATTTTAATTCACTGGGGGGCCATCCTTGGAATGATGCTATTATTGTAAAATTTCTCGAGCAATTGCACATTCCCCAAATTGTTTGGAACCCTTACCGATTACAGGGCTAGTATAGCAATACCTGCAGCATGTACTGCCTATCCTTTCTCATTCATATGGCCCGCGGGAACGAATTTACAAATTTTTTAAAATTATTAGATTTGTGTGACTCTGAACGAAATGATGAAATGGAATGCACCCAGATAAAAAATCGGTTCCCTTTTGTAGGCACTCAGTGTATTGTGTGAAGTTTTATGCGTATATATATATATATATATATATATATATATATAAAATTGCAACTTCATCAATTGTAACAATATTGTATAAAATTCTAAAATGTACTCAATAATATTAGTTATTAGTTCATGTAGCGTTTAAGGACGAGGCTTATGTTCTGTAACTTATTTAAAAATGTAATGGATGCTAATTCTGTAAATAAATTAAGTTGGATATGTATATAATGTATAAAAAATAAGATTATTGTCACCCTATATGTGTGAGAAACATTGAAAGCTAAATAATGTAAAAATGTGTTGTATACAGTAAACGCTATTATCTATTAATTTATAGAACATTCCCATTCCTCAGAGCTTTATCATTTAATAAAATGTTGAAAATACAAGATTTATTCTTACCCGACAAACACAAGAAAAAAGAAAAAACTCACATCACTTCTCCGACGACGCGGCATTCGTAGGACTGAGTGTCAATCCCCGTGTCCAAATCCTCGTTCACGATTTGAGTTTCTTCAAAACTATTACGAAAAGATTCTATAACACGTTCCAGCTCCGACCGCGTCCTTTAAGAAAAAAAAAGGCACGGCTGTAGAGAGAATTTTTTTATTTATTTATGGCCAGCTCATATATTTTTTTCGTAAGAAAGTTTCCCCGGCTCTGAATTATGAATATTTATTTTTCCGCTTCAGATATAATCAATGTTCATTCTCATCATTTATACCCATTTATCATTTATCTGCTAACCACTTTATTGTGCGGAAGGATGATCAGCTGGGTAAACGGCGCATCGCCTACCGTCACCAGGTCTCGACCCCGGCCCGATAGGAGAGAGAGATGCTTAAACAGCCAGTGTACCCGTTCAAATAATGGTTAGGTTAATTGAATACCTGGTCAAGTTAATTGATCGCCCGGTTAGTTCAATCGTACGCATTGACAAAGGGTTAGGTTAAAATGAATATTCATTCGCTTTCTAGAAGCTAATTTTACATAATTTACACCCATCTGTATAGTGTCGAGGCCGCTTGTAATGATCACGCATGTAAGAATCATTCGCATGTAAGAATCATTCGCATGTAAGAATCATTTCTCTCAGTCCCGATTCCAATTGTTTATCTACAATAATAATTTATTCGGTATTAAGAATCAGGCAATTTAGCTTGTAAATGTTTCTGAACATAGTGTAGAATGTGTATGTTCTGAAGTGCAAACGAATGCGCAGATGGAAAAATTGTATGAGGTGAGGTTAAATGAACAAACATGTGCAAATGATTTGGTTGAAGACAAAGAATTGATAGATGAATGTTTAGGGCTGCAGGACGATACCAACAGAAACGTGAATGACGGATTAGAAGAAATCGTCAAACCAAAAAAATCGAAAACAATTAACGCTAAATCACTTTTTATCGAAGACTGAGTAATTGTTTTAGTGGTAAGAAATTTATTTGTATGTGAAATATATTTTAATGCTGTTATAATAAGTATGTTTAGTTTAATTTTTTATAATAAATAACAATAAAAAGTTTTTATAATTTTGTGAACATATAAAGCATTTAAATAAAAAGTTGATAAATAAAAAATATGTTTTAGTACAGTATTTTATTAATGTGAAATAATAAAGTGCTAATGATACTGAAACGGATGAAAGAATCAATTTTTTCTGCTACAAACGTGATTCTTACAAGCGGCCTCGACTGTATTTATATTTGAATGTTAATAAACTTAGTATCAGTTAAATAATTAACACTGATTATAAACGTCATTGTGTGTTTAGAAACATTTTAGTATGCTGTAACCGGCTGACCAATCCTAGTTTTTACTTACAAATTTTGAGGATTTAAATATAATATCATAATAAGAGAGAGAGACGCTTAAACAGCCAGGGTACCCGATCAAATAATGGTTACGTTAATTGAATACCTTAGGTTAATTAATTGCAAAGTTAGTTCATTTGTACGCGTTTGACGAATGGTTAGGTTAAATCGTGATAATTTCTATTAAAACAAAGAAAAACTATGAATTCAGATTTCAACTTTAAAAAAATGAATACTCAATCGCATTCTAGAAGCTAATTTACGTAATTTACAGCAATCCGTAATTTGTTAATCATTTGACCGGAGCACTGTGTGTGTGTGTGTGTGTGTGTGTGTGTATACATTGAGAGAGAAGTAAAAAAAGCTTTGGTGGATAAACGGGTATATAATTTTCTACTTACATTTCGTGCGTGTTTCTGTCCATTGTTTCAACCTGGGCAGCTACGCAAATGTTAGCCACACCTTGCGATGAAATCAAATCTCCGCATTTCACTTCGCAAACCTAACTCACGTAATATCTCCAACTTCGGATACAACTGGTGACGAAAAGATTTCTGTTTGACCGTCTGTATTCATGGCGACTAGCATTGCGTGGTTATTCACTGACAAATATCGGCTAATAGCGTCTCGAGCTGAAATTGGCCCATTTTATATGTGGTATCGCTGACCCATTTCGAGTGACGAAAAGCTGTACACCAATCACAAGCTCACGGACTTCCTGATTGGACAATGATACCTTTGTGGGCGTTTAGAAATTTCTACGATAGTCGAATCTGCGCATGAGCAGGACGGATAGAGAGAGAGAGAGAGAAAATGAATGAAAATGAAAATGAAAAGGTTTATTGGCAGACTATAGTTCATATGACAAATATTATTAATACAATAACAGTTCACATACTAAGGATAGAAATATATACAGTTGATAAGAAATAATACAGTAAGTCGAGATTCAGTGGAGCTACAGATAGACATTTTCGTAACAAGAATTCCATAGCTTATAGGACAAACGGGAGACTCATGGATAGCTTGCATAATCGGGTTGGTTGATTTTTTAATTCTTTGCATTAGACTGGATTGTCTTGTTACCTCTGGGAAGCTCGGGACATTGCGGGCAGCAAACATTTGCGAAGCTGAGCATCTCGGGGAGATTTATGTAAGAGCCTAAAAGACCTGTTGTACAGCAAATTTAGGGTTTTGCCAGAACCTTTTTTATAATTTGCCCAGTTCAATTTTTGTGCCAACTGATGGATATAGTTGCCACATATGCCTAGCAAAAGAATGACAAGAGCATCTTGTAAACGATTTGTTAACGTTTAAGTTATAAATATGGGTAGAAAACCTCATTCCATGGGTAAACCCTTTATATTAAAATCTATTTTTAATATTTCGAACCTTCATGTTAGTATATTCATGTTTTCAGCTTGGTAGAGCACTATATATATATATATATATATATATATATAAATTATATATATACACGGTGAACCAAAAGTAGGTGGACAGTAGGTTGAATACGGTTTGTGTTATATTATATTATAACTATGGTGTTCATTATAACTATGGTGTTTGTGTTTTATTATATTAAATATTATAACTAAATTTATTTAAATTTTATTTTGTATTATAGTATACAAAAAAATTAAATATGTATTCTCAAAATAAACGTTATCATTTACTGTCCACCTACATTTGGTTCACCCTATATATATATATACATACATATATATATTATATATATATATATATATTTTTTTTTGTTTCAAAGTATGACCGCTCATGGCCACCAAAAGAAAGGTGGATAGCAGAGCGAACACAGACGAAGACTATGGAACAGAACGGAATGAACAATAGACGGGGAGGAGGAGGAAAAAAAATCATAGCGGAGTCACAGCCGGTAAAGAAGTCGGGAGCGAAAGAGGAAGGAGAACAACCCGGTTACCGAAAAGTAGGGACCTTCAGATAGAATAGCGCCAAGCCTATCACAAGGCCCGACGCTCTCCAAAAAGGGAAAATACTCTGCGCGCAGCGCAGAGTAAAGCGGACACTCCACCAGGAGGTGGGCAACTGTAAGTGAGACGTTACAATTGGGACATCGGGGCACCCGATCCCCGGCCATCAAATAGCCATGGGTCAGGTGGGTGTGGCCAATACGGAGCGGGCCAGAGCCACCTCCTTATGGCGCGACCGATGGAAGGAAGAGGCCCAACATCCCAATTTGGGTTTAATCTTGCAGAGTTTGTTATTTGTAGCGCCATCCCAGCGACTCTGCCACCGGGAGCGCAAAAACCTACGGAAGCCAGGGATATAATCGGAAAAGGGGAGGGACACGGGTGAAACCTGTAGTCGGCACGCGGAACGGGCAGCTCGATCGGCAGCCTCATTTCCAGCCACGTTAACATGTGCAGGGACCCAGCAAAATACCACCTCCTTGCCACCAAAAGTGACAAGGATATGGCACAGTAGCTGGATTCGTCGGACCAGTGGGTGGACAGGGTCGAAACACTCCAGGCCATCCAGGGCACTGCGGGAATCCGAATAGATGACAAACGACCCATCCGGATGCTCCCGCACCACCTCCAGAGCGCTCAGAATGGCGCAGAGCTCCGCCGTGAAAACGGAAGCCTCATCAGGGACACGGGTACATCGGGGAGCAAGGGCAGACGACTGGGGAACAGCCGCGGCCCCAACGTCCCCCGACGACCTCGCAACACATGCAGAGTGACACGCTGCATGCTGAAGGAACAGAGACCGAAGCAAGGCAGAGTCAGAATCGGCCCTGCGAACGGGGCGCAACGCCCTACAGCACGCAACAGGGGTACTCTCCCAAGGTGCAACACCCTTGAAAGAGACCGGTATAACGGATGGAGGAGGAGTGCCCATACCATCGGGGAGGGAGGTCACCGTGTCGGTGAAATACCAACCCCCATCCCGGAAGAACGCCCTCTCAACCACCTGGAACAGAGGAGAGTTGGGAAGACGGAGAATCTGAAGATAGTGCTTGGCAATGAGGAACGACCTCCGATCCTCCAAGGGAGGGATGTCGCACTCAACCTGCAGACTATCAACCGGAGAGGAGCGGAAGGCCCCAGATGACATGCGCAGTCCTCTAGAGAGGACCGGATCCAGTATCCGAAGGGCCGTACAGGAGGCGGAGCCAAACACTACACTCCCATAGTCTAATTTTGACTGTACCAGGGACACGTACAAACGGAGGAGTGTCCGCGCCCCATGTAGTATGCGACAGATGTCCCAGCAAATCCAGGGTACGTCTTGTAGACTCGCGCAGCCTACGAAGGTGGGGAACCCAGCTCAGACGGCTGTCGAAAACCATGCCCAGGAAACGTACTGATTCAACGAGGGCCAGAGGCTGACTTCCGAGTGTAAGATTAAAGGCCGGGACGGCGCCGGATCCCCGTCTCCTCGACGGAAGGAAGGCCACACACGAAGTCTTCGGGGAGGACAGCGTAAGGCCCACCGACGACCCCCAGCGTTCAACCCGATTGACCGCGAGTTGGACTTGCCTCTCCACGAGGGGGGGACTCGTCCCCGCGGCATAGACAGCCAGATCGTCGGCGTAGATGGAACAGCGCACCGAGGGCCGAAGGGCTCCCGGTAGCGCAGACATGACCAGATTGAAGCAAGAGACGCTCAAGACACCCTTGGGGCACCCCCTCCTCCTGAACATACGGGTCAGATAGGGCCGCCCCATTACGGACGCGGAAAATGCGACAGCAGAAGTAGTTACGAAGAAGTGTGGGCAAAAAGCTCACAAAACCAAGAGACTTCAAACGGTCCATGACAACTCCCCGACGGGTCGTGTCATAGGCCTTTTGGACATCGAAAAAGACGGTCAGAACAAGATTCCGGCGGGAAAAGGCCTCCCGTATATCATGACCAAGGAGGAGAAGGGGGTCCAGAGTACTCCGAAATCGACGAAAGCCATACTGGGTCGGGGGGTATAACCCAAGCGACTCCAGTGTAAAGGAAAGTCGGACGGCCACCATCTTTTCAAGGAGCTTGCATGAGCAGCTCGTGAAGGCAATAGGTCGATAGGCCGTCACCTCCGCCGGATCCTTCCTTAGCTTAGGTATCGGGACCACAATCGCCTCCCTCCAACGGGAAGGGAACGACCCCTCAACCCACACCCGGTTGAAAAGATCCAGCAAGAAGTGTAGGGCCATCGGGTGCAGGTTCCAAATAAAGTCATGCGGAATGTCATCACGGCCAGGGGCGGAAGAAAGACGGGTTACCAAGGCAGCCCGAAGTTCCCGCATCGTAAACAGACGGTTATAGGGCTCATTCCCAGGTGGTGGGAACGTAGCATCCGACAAAGGACGATCCGCAGCTGAAGGAGAACGGGAAACCGCAGCAAAAGCCCCGGCCAACCGATCGGCCACAGAAGTATTATCCGAAAGGAAGCCGTCCCCGTCCCGAAGGACAGGGCGACTAGCAGGGACCGGCTTCCCCTCGATACTACGTACCTTCCGCCACACAGCAGCAGAAGGGGTAGACGAGGAAATGCCGGACACAAAAGCACGCAAGAGGCCCGGCGGGCCAACTTGAGTGGTCCGCGCGCCGGGTGCGGTGGAAGCGGCGCGTTGCCCTCTTCCTCTCACACACCGCCTGGTGACATGCTGGAGTCCACCACGGGACGCTACGCGTCCGCGGGTTACCGGAAGATCGAGGAATACAGTCCTCCGCGACGCCCATCACCACCCTCTCGAAGAACTCCAAGCTCTCATCCACAGAGCCAAAGCTCAACACCGAACGGGCAATGACGGAACGAGCTCTAAAGGATGGCCAGTCAGCCCGCGCCAGACACCACCTCGGTCGAGACGAGACACCCGGCTGCGGTCCGACCGGCTCAAGACAGACTGGGTAGTGTTCACTGCCGTAAGAGTCCCCCAACACGTTCCACGAAAAATCGAGTAAGGCATCGAGGGACACCAAGGAGAGATCAATACAGGTAGATGAACCCGTGGGTTCGTGGAAGTAGGTAGGTTCACCGGAATTGAGGCACGCGAAGGAAAGTTCCTCCATTAAGGAGAGCAACATACCAGCAACATTAGTCGACCGGACATCTCCCCAAGCCGGGTCGCGACTGTTAAATTCCCCGAGGAGGAGAAACGGTCGAGGCAGTTGCAACACCAACAAGCGAACCGCGTCGCGAGAAGGAGGGTCATGAGGAGGAATATAAATCGAGCAGGCACTGTACTGGCGATCTAAAAAGAGCCGCACAGCCACAGCCTGCAAGAAAGTACGAAGAGGCACACCTCCCGAGGGTAATGAATGATGTACAGAAATCGCCGCACCACGCCGGCGTGTGTGCTCATCCGGGGTGCAAGGGAAACCAACATAGCCAGAGAGACGAGGGAGCCCCCGCGCAGCCAGGATAGTCTCCTGGAGACAAACACAGGAAGGCCGCTCGCTCTCCAGCAGGGAAGCAAGGTTCTCCCAGTTAGCTAAAAGCCCCCTACAGTTCCAATGCAAAATAGAACTGTAAGGGGAAGTGGCATTATAAGAAGCAGAGAAAGCAGAGAAATAGCCACGGACCAAGCTGAGCAGCAAACTCAACGGTTCGTAACCAGGGATGGAATCGGCTTCCCCGACTCACCCCGAACCAGGGGGGTAGGGGACACAGACCTCGCAGCTGCTTCACCCGTAGAAGAACGAGAGGTGGAAAGTGGAACAGGGAGTTCAGAGGGGGGCTTCCCTGAGAGGGGGAGAGACGACGAGACGGGCCCAGCCGAAACCCCTGACTCCCCACCAGAGGGGGGCCGGGGAGAACCAGATGTTCGAGGGCTCGTCACACCAGACAAATGCTGACGGGGGGGGGATTAAAGATCCACCACAGGTGGGAAAGGTAGATCCAGGAGAGATATCCGACCACTCTCAGCAGGAGCCGAAGGAAGAGAGACTCCATGAAGAAGGGCCAGGCTCCTCTAGACCGGGTCCACCATGAGAACCAAGTCAGTAATCGAGGGTGTCATGGGGCGGTGTACCTCAACCGACGCTCGGGAGGTGACGCCTCACCAGCCCTCCGTATAGGGGGGGGGGGTAGTCCTGAGCGGATCAGGAGCGGCGCGCCGCTTCCCCTCAGGGGAAGCAGGGCGAGCAGTGGTCATGATCAGGTCTGGAGGGCTTCGACTACGGCGACGCTTCCTCCTTCCCTTCGGGGCATCACCTTCCCCACCCGAGAAAAGAGTAGGCAAGCATCCAGTCCCCAAGGTCGGAGAGGGAGAAGGGGCACTTGTAGGTAGGGAATCAGATGGGATGTCTGAAAGTGAGGCAGAGGGACAAGAAGGTCCCGCTGCCCCAGAAGGACCACCAACCCCCGGAACTTCCAGTGGGGGGGGCACCAATCCGGTAGGCACCGGGGTAGCACGGGAGGGGCCCGAGGACCCGCCAGGGCCAAGAGCCGCAGCATAGGACAACCCACGCCGCGGCTCCCGGTCACGGACCCTATCGCGCGCCTCCCGCGCACTAAGGAACTCGGTAGTCCTTAAGGACCGCACCTCGATTTCAAACTTGAAAACGGGGCAGTCCCGAGAGGAGGAAGGGTGGGCTCCCGAGCAGTTCGAGCACCGCGGGGGCTTCGTGCATGGGGTAGGGTGCGCAGGCCCACCGCAGCGGACACATAGCTTACCCTCACGGCGGCCGAACCGGTTGCAGCCAAAGCAGCGAACTGGGTCAGGCACGTACGGTCGCACCGAAAACTCACACGACCTGCGATCACCCACGCCCCAGAACACCTGGACCGGAGGCACAAGAGAGTCAAAGGTCAGGAGCAGACGAGCGGACGGGGTTAGAGCACCATCCCGGCGCGACGAAAAGCGGAAGGCCTTCGTTACCCCCTGGGGGTCAAGATCCTCCTGCAACTCGCCAACCGGGATTGACAGCAGACGGGAAGCGAAAATGGTGCCCTGACAGCTATTCAATTGCGGATGGGGAGTCACAGAAACTTTGAAACCCAAAATATCCTGCAACTGTAGAAGGGACTCAGTCACCCCCGAAGAACGGGACTTCAAAAGAAGAGACCCATCTTTCAGAGGGCGGATATCGCAACGACAGGGAACCCCCACCGTCTTAAGAAGCTGAAACACCCATTCCGAGTTGCCCGGAAGGGAACCAGCGGAAGGGCAGAGAACAAGGAACCTGTCCACCGGACAGAAATTGACAGCAGGAACAGGTCCATGTGTGACGGTAACTGAGAGTGGGCGAGAGAACGAGGGCCGCGAAGACCCCGCCCTACGGCCACCACGAGTCCGGCCACGAGAGCCAGACGCCGCAAAGGACGAGAGGGGGCCATACGGCTTTAAGGTCAATCCAGCGGAGGCAGAGGCCGCTGAACAACCAGAAGTAGAAGTCTTATCCAAATCCAAGAGCGGGCCAGAGTCGTCAACAGGAGGGGATTTAAGTTTTGAAATCAAACCCATAAACAATAGCATTACAAAATAGACAGCCTCGGACCCAAGGCAATGCATCATCCGCCGCTGCATCCTTCAAGGAGCAGGCCCAACGTCCCGGGTAGCCTGCTCCCCAACCTGACTGTCGTTTTAAAAACAGCAGATTGGCTCTACGGAGATTTGTCCGTTAAGGATCTAGCAAAGACCCAATCCAGACGCAGCAGCGGTCCGAGCGCCCGTACCGTCCCCAGAGCACGGCTCAGCCACGGAGCGATGCCCCCCGGCGGGTGCACCCGTTGACCCCAAGACTGCAAAATACAAACAGAGCGGGGGGATACTACAATTGACAGAGGCCCAAGACCGAGTCAAGACAAGAGAAATTCCGGGAGATACGGAAAAAAAAGGGGAGCAAAAAGATTTTTAAAAAAACGCAACTAGGTAACTCTTCGCCCACACCCCGCGAGGAGTTGAGGAAAACCCAACAACCCACGAGGTGTACGAGCCCCCTCGGCCCGGCAAGCCGGAGTACCTAATCGAGGATATATATATATATAGGCCGTTCAGGACTCTTTCCAACGGGGCATGCGTATACAATACTCCATGGTGTACTGGTTTAAGTCGTTATCAGGTCTCCCTCGGCCGTCAATATGTGTATACATGACGTTAGATCGCGTACTTGACAGCAGTTTATTAAAGGCGACGGTACGAGCAGGTCTCGGGTACATCACACGTCTAGTGAATATTTTAAAAAATTTAACATGGCGAATCACTCTGACAGTAGAGATCGTGAGAGGTGGGTTGTATTATCTTTGTTTCGTTAGTTAGGGGTTCCTATCCCTCTAACGATGAATTTGTAGACGAATGTTGACTTTTGTGGAGTTTTGTGATGTTAATTAGTGAAGATATTTTGTGTTGGTTATTCGATAGAGACTGCATTACCCACTCATAAAGGAGGACATCATGTCTGAAATTCGTGACGTAGAAGAGAGGCAAGTCACATTTCACGTAACTGACAATTTAAAGGGGTGAATGTTAAACGATGCATGTATAATAAATCGTCATATATATATAAATGGACGCGAACATCATTCCCTGCTTTTATTTGCAGGTCTTTCTGTACCGGGGGGTTATTTTGCAGACATCAACTCTGAAGGGTGTAACAACGGTCGTGACATACTGCATAGGAGAAAAAACGTTTTGTGAAGAGGCGTAGAAAGTTTTCAAGGAGCGGGTGTAAATCTTCTTACTTAAATTATTATCAGTTAAACCTACTAAATTCAATGATGTAGTCGGATTAACATAATACCTACGTCAGTGTAATATATTGTCCTTGTCCTTGATTTGTTTAATCCAAGCAGTAACGATATACTAGTCAAAATCTGGATTAAGCCTCGTCACTATAGCGAATTGTTCTTTCCGTATATTGCTAACTACTTTTGTATATTGTATCAGGGACATGATATATCAATGCTTTGCACATACATCTAAGATAACTGATCGTTTTGGCCGGGTTTAAATGAAGTCCCAATGCTATTTACTTTTCGGAAATAATTATGTTAAACTAACCACATTATGCCACAGTATATATTAAATGCTGGCTTATTTCGATCTGAGAAAAATAATTATTTCCAGAACCTTGAGTGATCACATCTTAAATTCAGTTAGTGAAAAAATGGTGTTAATAAATACTATACGTTTAATTGAATAAATATCATACCATCACAATTATTTATGCCGTCGAAAAACTGTACAGTATTATTATCAGGTCATCCCATATGTAATGTAGTTTTTTAGATCGGAATTTGAAGGACAAAAAAAACTCAACTGAAATTTTTTAATCTAGTATATATTTTGACACTGCCAACGTCCTACAAACTTTTTAATGCCATGTTTATAAAATTCAGGCGGTTTTGAGGCAAAAAACGTACAAAGACTGGTATGCAGGTCATCTAAAGAAGTATACTGTTTCTCGTCAAGATAGTTTTGCAGACTCCTGAAGAGATGATAATCTGAAGGCGCAAGGTCTGGAGAATATGGAGGATGTGGAAGTTTTTCCCACCCAAGCTCCTCAATTTTTGCAGAAGTGATCCGGGCGGTATGAGGACTTGCGTTGTCGTGGTGGAACACGATTCCTTTCCGATTAACCAAAGAAGGTCTCTTTTCTCTTAGTTCAGTGTTCAATCGATCCAGTTGTTGGCAGTAGACTTGAGCGGTGATTGTTTGATTGTGTGGTAAGGTTTCAAAGTGTATTGCACCACCTTTATCCCACCAAACACTAAGCAACACCTTTCGAGGTTGAAGATTTGGTTTTGGCTGTGGTGTCGCTGGTTCTCCGGCACGAACCCACTGTCGACGGCGCTTAACATTCTGGTACAGTATCCACTTTTCATCACCAGTCACTAAACGGTACAAAAACGGATCTTGGAGTTCACGGGAATGAACAGCTGTGCTAATGTTTACCCGCACCCTCAGATTGTCGACCGACAATTCATGTGGCACCCATTTTCCTAACTTAGGCACTTTCCCCAGTTGTTGCAAATGTCGATGGATGGTGGACGGGGATGAATTGAGTTTCTGGGCCAATTCTTCGACAGTTGTTGAACAGTCTTCTTCAAGTGCGGCTAACAGCAGGTCATCATCAAACTTAGCAGGGCGTCCAGAGCATGCTGCATCTGTCAAACAGCAGTCACCATTCCTAAACTTTTGAAACCATCTTTGACATTTCCTCACATGCAGAATATCGTTGCCATAAACTTCCTGAATGTTTCGCGTTGCTTCAGTAGCACTATTCCCTTTTTTGAACTCGTAAAGCATTATATGCCTGATATGCTCTTCTGATACCGCCATATTTATGAGGGGTTCACATAAAGCAAAACACATATCTTCACAGGTCAGGTCTGTAAAGTATGTAGCGAAACACGATAGATCTCTTAAATATAACCTTCAGAAAATTTATGCTTAAACCGAGTAGGACTAGTTTAAACTTAATCTATCGTAAAAAACGACATTACTTATGGGATGACCTGATAATAAACCTTATTCACATTAAATTACGCCAAGCATTGCTAACAGATCTTTTAAGATAATAGAGATACTTATAGCTGCGGATAGTAAACATAATCCAAAAAAGTTTTTTAACTACGTGAATAATCATAAGCCGATAAAAGATAAAATAGGCCCTCTAGTGGACGTTAACGGCGCTTTGACTTCCGACGCTCAGGCGATGGCGGGTATTTTTAACAACTTTTTTGCGACAGTTTTTACCTTAGAAAACGTAAATAATGTCCCCCGACGATTTAACGTAGACAAATGTAAAGTTTTGCATTTAGGTTCCCGTAACAATAATTACACGTACACGATGGAAAATAGACGGTTAGCGAGCGTTGACGAGGAAGTAGATTTAGGCCTACGCGTATCTAAGGATTTGAAAGTTAGGAACCAGTGCCTGGAGTCTTGCGCAAAAGCTAATAGGATGTTAGGCTTCATAGCGCGTAATTTCGAATTTAAATCGAAGAATATTATATTGGCCCTTTACAAGTCCCTCGTCAGGCTCATTTAGAATATGCCGTTCAGTTTTGGTGCCCGTATTTGCGTAAGGATATTGATAGGTTGGAAAGGGTTCAGCGTCGCGCCACGAGAGGATATTGATAGTTTGGAAAGCGTTTCAGCGTCGCGCCACGAAACTAATTCCGTCATTGCGCAACAAGTCTTACGAAGAAAGGATTAAAGAGCGAGACTTGCATTCACTCGAAATTAAGATAAAGGGGGGAGCTTATTGAAGTTTTCAAAATCGTTAATAAAATGGATAACGTCAATTTTGACAAACTGTTCACTTTCGATAAAAGCAATACTCGTAATGACGGATTTAAGTTGCGTGGCAGACGTTTCATTACTAATATCGCTAAAAACTTTTTTACGTTTTAAATAATTGATAAATGGAATAATCTTTCCGCGCCCGTCGTGAACTCTACCAGCGTTAATGTGTTTAAAAACAGTTAGATAGGCATTTTAAAAATATCAACGTTGTTTAAAATAAAACAATTAGCAAAAGAAGCTCTCAGGGCAGTGTTCGAGGATGAGTCTGTTGACGATTAACGCCAGCTTGTGACATACCAGCGTGTGATATACAGCAATAGAAAAGAAAATTAGACTAACACGAACCTAGATGTATCTCTTAGCGTAAACTAACTCACTTTTTGTTATACTCTTCCTACTTTTTTTTACTTTTAGTATCCTCTCTTCACTTGCATGTCTGTAGTTTGCATGGTATGACAGTGTTTGAGTTAAGTGTGTTTGAATGGTTTGTAAGTGTTCTTATTTTACTTCTTTTCATCTTTCACCCCTTTCCTATTCTCTTCGACTATTTTTACGATTTGTCGGCAGTGGCCGGCGGATGATGATGGTGAATCTTTCCTTCTCTTTTTTTGAATGAATGTTAACCCACGACTGATAGGTTTTGCTACTTACTTAAACCCCTTATTCTCTTCTTTTAACCCCCTACAATCTCCTTTCTCTCGGCTAACCTCTGAGTGGATCTTAGGGTCTTTGTTAGCCTTAGCTTCTGTAGATCTTTTGTTTCAGTGGTCCAACTCGCGTGTTTGAATGGGGGAAAACGCTCCCGCGTACTTCGACACCGTGTACATCGCGCAGAACACGCTGCAACTTCGGGGGACGCCGGAATAGTATCGGGTCATACTCCACAGATGATTCTCCTGTCAGAAAGAGACCAAGGTAATTAAATATATATATATATATATATATATATATATATATATATATATATATATGAAAATTATTTCACGAAAGTAACACGTGAAAATATTTATGATGAATAAAACCACGAAGGAAAGGAAACAGAATGGTGCTCAAGCGCTTTCGTCTAATGACATCCTCAGGAACACTGAAGTACATAAAGAGTTACAGCCTATATATAGGTTACAGAAAAAAAATTATATATATATATATATATATATATATATATATATATATATATATATATATACATAAACGGAGAAACAAAATTAAAGGATTGTGGATTTGCACACACGTATAAAACAGCATCAATATTCCGTTAGAACAGGACAGTTGTCCAGTGCCCTTTTTGTCCATTTGTCAGTTATCCTACGGTATTGTTTGGAATAATGCTTCAGTTTTATTTCACTCTAGCAACATTGTTAATAGAAATATTCTTGAGTCTGCCATTATCCAACTTACAAATAACTTCAACATAAGCAAAGGTCTTTTTCAACTCGATCCTGTTGTTTTGAATTCCTTCAGAACAGATTTAGATAAGAAGGGTAGAACGCTAAATCTTTGGTAAACTTGTATGCCACCCTAATAACTTTTATTTTTCAATTTTTATATACAAAAAGGGCAGTGGGCTAAAACCCGGGCAGATTTCCAGTATAAATT
This sequence comes from Bathynomus jamesi, assembly GCA_023014485.1. Taxonomy (NCBI): domain Eukaryota; kingdom Metazoa; phylum Arthropoda; class Malacostraca; order Isopoda; family Cirolanidae; genus Bathynomus; species Bathynomus jamesi. The sequence goes on along the minus strand of JAJOZX010004315.1, from coordinate 310,962 downwards.
TGTATATATATTTTTTTTTTATCTATAACATTGGTTGGAAACAATTCATTTAATCTTGTGCTAAAAATCGATAGTTTTTCCTTATAAATTTGTGTGCCCCTCCCACAATCCTTTAATTTTGTTTTTCCGTTTATTGTATATATATATATATATTTTTTTTTTTCTGTAACCTATATATAGGCTGTAACTCTTTATGTACTTCAGTGTTCCTGAGGATGTCCTTAGACGAAAGCGATTGAGCACCATTCTGTGTTTCCTTTCCTTCGTGGTTTTATTCATCATATATATATATATATATATATGTGTGTGTGTGTGTGTGTGTGTGTGTCTGTGTGTATATATCTATGTGTATGTATGTGTGTGTATATGATCAATGGGTTGTACAAAACTTCTGACTCTAAAACTAATATTTGATAATAAAAGGCTGATTATTTTGATCAGAATTTTAAAAATGTAGTATAATTACGATGTTAATTTACGAAATTCAATAGGCTTTCTAATAAATTCTATATAAAATACATACAGCTCATAAGCAAAACATGTGATGGTTTCATGGAAAGTAATTTACGCATACAGTTTAAATAACGCCATGTTTGTTATTTTACCAACCTTTAGGGTAGATTATTCAGAGACGACCGGAGAAGAATCTGAGCCTTCATCGACAGAATGCTCATGTGGGTCCTGTGACGTAAACCGCTTAAACCTCGTCCACACCATCATCGTTAGGGTCTGAGCTCGGGTGCCGTAGGTGAAATGGAGACCACCTCCAGACCTGTGAGTACATCATACTGTATATTCGCTCCTGCAGAACATGGCACCCCCAGAACGGTCCAGCAGCGCCCTCCAATGCCCAGACGTATTGATTCTGGATACAGCCAGGCGGATTCAAGTTTATCAACAGTTATATTTGGCGATGAAGCCGACGATGTAATTGATTAAACCTACATTTTTTTTCTGCTCATTAAAATAAAATGTATATTATTTATACGAGTTCCCATCAGGTGTATATTTTAAAAGTACAGGATGGTATAACTCGAATAACTTGTATTTTTTAATGAAAATTTAGTAGGTCTACAGGTACTTGTAGGTTATCTTCCCCCAACCAATTTTTACAGAATATTTTCGTTAAAACTAACGAAAATATCACGACTTAACCAATTATCAAGGGCGTACAGTTGATCTATTGGTAAATAGTAAATACTATTCCAGAAATAAACAATGTTATAATTAATAATAGATCAACTGTACGCCCTTGATAATTGGTTAGGTTTGTCGTGATATTTTCGTTCGTTTTAACGAAAATATTCTGTCAAAATTGGTGGGGTGTGGGGGATAACCTACAAGTACCAGTCTACAACCTGAGAGAGGGAAAATTTAAAATATAGCTCGAATTTAATAATGTATCTTCATTATATATAATAACAATGAGGTTATTGTATACTAAAACATGTTTTACTGAACAAGTGCAGCTAATTTCTTGTAAAAAGAGCGGCTAGCTCAAACCATTTTTAAACCCGACAAATTAGTATTCACTCAATTATATGCGTAAGACAGGAGAGGATGTTTAAGTGTTTTAAAGAACTACATGTATTCAATCCGTGTAGGAGACTAATAAATAGCGCTGATTCGTTTATAAAAGATCTATTTGGTAAATCTCTAGGAGCGCTCCATTTTACACTATTAAACATACACTCATAAAACATATACCATTTGAAAGCTCACAGTTTTCTGAGTCTAAAAATGTAGTAATCCAAAAGTATCAATATCAAATAAAAAGTAACTAGGTTTAAATATAAAACCCTATTCCGATCAATTTGTGATGCGTGACCTTTACGGGGGCTCCGCCCCCGTACCCCTGAGACCTAAATTATACCAATGATAATGTAATAACATATTCATGTTAGGTTAGGTTAGCGTAACAATTACCAAAAACACCATCTTACAACACAGACTGAAGATTTATAACTTAGCCAACCTTTATAATGTAATTAATTACGTCACGCGTCAAACAATTAAACCTAGTTACTTTTTATTTGCTATTAATACTTTTGGATTACTACATTTTTAGACTCAGAAAAATGTGAGCTTTGAAATGGTATATGTTTTATGAGTGTATGTTTAATATTGAAAAGATAAAAACATCCAATGCTTTCTTTTCATCTAGGACACAGGACGAATCAAGTTCTCAAAGTCAGAAACCACACGAACAGCACGTCATAATTCTATCACAAACACGACCAAACTGAATTCAATTAGAAGAAAAAAATAGACAGAACAGAATCCAACCAACTAATTAAGTCGTAGAGTAGCGAAAAAATAGCCCAAATCAGGAAAAATATTTTATGAAAAAAAGTACATTATAGCCAAAACAGGAAATATTCACTATAAAAATGTAACTTGTAATTTTTTCTATAATCTTGCATTTGCTATTGATACTTTTGGATTACTACATTTTTAGACTCAGAAAAATGTGAGCTTTCAAATGGTATATGTGTTATGAGTGTATGTTTAATATTGAAAAAATGGGGCGCTCCTAGAGATTATCCATCTATTTTCTGGCTAATTGACCTTCTAATCATTAGGTACTTTAAAGGTTTTTCGTTATTAGCTTCAGAAGAGTAGAGGATTGCTCAGAAAAAATCTGCTATATATGTGCATTGGTGGGTACCTGGGGAGTCTAGTGTTTAAGATGCTGGGTGCTGATGGGACGTGGATGACGTTAAACTAAGGTCTAAGGTGGAATGATACACTTGGTACCATGCGCATTTTCCACACTAGTACGAAAATTATAAGAAGCCTACAATCTTCTACGTTTTTAAATGTACAGTATTAGGAATCAAGTCCTAAGCAGGTGTTTGTTCGAGATGTAGAGCCCTATATGTATGTACAGTATATATTGAAGTGAAAATTTGTTTAAATAATACGCTGGTTCGAATATTCATTAAATATATAAAAATTAAACATTCAGTTTATATAGCTATCCGCGAGTGAGCGAGAAATAGATTTTGCGGCTTTAATGTACATAGACTGACACGATGTTAATAAATATAAATTGAATAAATTTTAAGTTTTACCTAAAAACTGATTTGTATTAAAGGGAAGATTCTCGATCTCTTTTTATATAGAATGGGGGGAAGAGAGAGAGAGATTAATTCAAATCCCAAATTAGATTTTTATTTTCGATCATATTTGAACGAGACTGACCTAATAAAACAATACAATTGATTTTACACTCGCTCATTGACGGTCTGTTCTAAAAACAATTTTAAGTACTGTGCCCTTTTTCTTTGGACCCACCATTGTTAAATAAAACTATGGCTTTAATAGTTCTGTTTTTGGTATAATACGCGAGTGAAATGGAACTGTCCTACTGTTATAAATCTATTAAAATTTAATGTATAAATGACAAAAAATGCCGATCGAAATTATTTTAGGAAGGTAATTGTAAGTGTATATAGGCTTAGTTAATCACAGATTTATATGCCGAACACTTTTGATGATACTAATCGTGCATCCATCATTTAGATGGTTTCAAACGACGAATCGGAATCAATTTGCGGTTCACTCCTCTGCAGAACCCGACTCATTTGCGGGGTTTGATGGAATTGGATTGCGTTCGGCTCCTGCCATCGTAGCCAGCTACTGACAATATATTTTAATGTTAAAATTATATATCGAAGTAATATTTGCAAAAATAATATATATATATATTATGTATGTGGTCACGTCAAAATTCTGCTCTTTCAGGCAATAATGGGTTAAGCAACGTTAGGTCTAATTATTAGTTGGGTGGATGACTGTGTTTTGAATTCCACGTAAAGCTGTAAGGCCATACACTAGGTTTCCATAACCCCAATTGCTTTACCACACTCTCATAACATGTTTCCATAATCTCATTTGCTTCACCACACTTTCATAACCATGGATCGTTACATCATCTATTATTATATCTCTTTTATGATATTTAATGGTTTTCCAAGAAAAACCTCAGACAACCTCATCTGAATATGTTTTTACCAAAGAAACTAAAAAATAAACAGAAATAATTGTAAATAAAATAAGTTTACATTCAATTAATTCTGTAATAATTTACAATGGATATAAAAAATTGTACTAATTTATAAAACATGATCCGATTAACATTGTTATGCAATGTAGTGTAAGTATATTAACACGGCTAACTTTTATTTTGGTCTTTAAATTCTATTTCATTTTAGAACGTTAGAATAATCTCTTTAAAGTATATAAGACTAACTTAGCCAAAGAGATACTGACCTAAAACCTAACTTAAACAATAATGATTATAAAATCGAAATATCATAAGGTTCTTAATGAATATCCTTGTCTGAACGACGGGTCACTACATCATCAATATGAATTAGTGTGCGATATTACATTTGGATGTTTAAAATAGCAGATAATGAATTGGATCATTAACTATACGTAGAAATAAAATGCAGGGTTATACGTAATTATGTCGCATTCTTTCACGTACACTCTTTGGTAAACCGACATTAGTACGTGTAATTTATCGAGGCTAATGATTACGCCCCATTGATAAAATTATCTCTACTTTCTTTTACATCTGAGTGATCATTTCTCTTTGTGTGTCAGTTAAGCGCGCATACAGCATCTTCTTTCTCCTGATGAATCATGCACCCAGATTTAGTGTACACCTTTGCAAAGTTGTTATAAAAAGAAGCAAATTATGTTAGAGATTGGATAAATCAGAATGCATTTGATCTGAGCTTCTTCGAACGAGGACAGTGACTTTTCACTTCCCCATGTAACACACACACACACACACCACGCTGTAAGGAATGGTCAAAAGCGAATAATCCATTTGACTTGCATTAGAATTAGGGGAGTTGGTAACTGGAGCCAATACCAACGGCAGGAACGAGAGATCTTTCACACACACACGCACACACACACACACACACACACACACACACCTTATTCTTGCATATCTTTAACTTTTATTGTATGACTTGAGTTATTCCACAGCATACAAATAATTGTGTAATAAAACATCTATAGAAGTTTTTCTTTATTAATACAATCACATTACATAAATTAGAAATATAAAGTATTATCCTAGTACAAATGCAATCAAATAAACACAAATAAAGCATTCGCACCTCATCATCTGAAAAAAGTCGCGCCAGGACTAATTTAACTTGCGCGATGCCGTCGCAGAAAGCGTCGTGTGTTAGGTGTGGGGTGAGTCGGTGGTATACGGTTTTTAGGACTATGACGGCGGTCCTATAGCGATTACCAAGAGATTGGTTTGATTTTTTTGCGAATTAAGGGAGGAAATTGTTGACTAAAACGCAGTGTACGTGAGGTAACGGAAAGACTTGCAACGCTTGATGAGGGCAGGGGTAGGGCTACGGTTGACGAAAGCCGAACCAATACTAACGTTGAAGACGTTAGTAATTTGAAGGGTGAGGTGCATAACCTAGTTTCTAGTTTAGGTAGCTTATCGGGAAGGTTGGATAGAGTTGAGGAAGGGGTTAAGGTTGGTCCGAGATTAGTAGATGGGGAGGGATTTAGAGAAGTTAAGGGTGGAGCTACGCCGCGTACGTTAGGTGATAGGAATCCTCCCCTACCGAGTTTTCGAACCCTTTCGCCCATTTGGAAATGGACGTGAATGAGGGGGAAGCTATTTTAATTGGGGACTCTTTAGTGCGCCATATGGACACAGTTCGTTGAACGGCATCCAACCAAGAGGAGGAGGGTCTGTCTCCGAGGAACCAGGGTTGAGAGAGTTAGAAACGAAGTTGATAGTATTGACGTTGCCTCCCGTCACTCGATGTTGGTGACGATGGTAGGGGGCAACGACTCGTATAGGCCCGATACGAGAGTGCCTGACATTATGGAGAGATATAGGGGGTTAATTGGGTCCCTAAAGACGAGGTCAGACAGGCCTTTAGCTCAAGGTATTACCCCTCGGCACGGTTTGGGTCTTAGGATACGTCTAAAACGACATGTTTGAATACTGGATTAGAAGAGGTTTGTGCTGAGGAAAATGTACCGTTCGTAAAGCTGTGGTCAGATTTCAGTGATCCTAGCCTTTTTATAAAAGATCGGGTGCATTTTAATGAAATAGGTAATGCTAGGCTAGGTAGGTTAATTGACGAAAACGTTCGAAAGTTGTATAGGTTGAAGCCTTCTTTAAACGTTGTGGGTCCTGGGAACGCGGGTCCGACGTGAAAAATAGTTTAAAACGCTGACCCGTCTGACCCGTCATGAAAAATAACTTAAACGTCTTTTATTGTAACGCGCGTAGTACTAGAAATAAATTAAACGAATTTAAGGCGATAATTTATCCCGGCAACTACGATATAGTTGCTGTCATTGAAACGTGGTTAAATACCGTGACTCGGGACTTGTTGGGGGAACATGAAATACCGGGTTTTAAACTCTTTACTAATGATAAGTTACAAAGGATTGGTGGCGGCGTTTTGCTGTACATTCGTAATTCCCTTATGGCTATCGAGATTAAGATAGATTTCCCGGCAGCAGTTAATGCGATATGCGTTGAAGTTTCAATTTTGTTGTTGTTTATTGACCATCCATTCAACCCCTCGATACCGATACTAGATTTTACAAACTTCTAAGTAACTTTATTAATAATCGGGATAGTATAGTTGTCGGAGACTTTAACTGCCCTAACGTCAATTAAGAGACTTTTATGGGTAACGTTGAGGGTTTGAGATTGATTGAATTCATGGAAGATAATTTTTTACGACAGATGGTTACCGAACCAACGCGCGATGATAATATTTTAGACGTGGTGATGACGAACGGCGAAAACATAGTCGAAGGTTTAGAAATAGGGGAGAGTTTAGGATGTAGTGATCATCAAATTCTTAGGTTTAAGTTATTGATAGAAAACACTAAGGATAGTAACGTAATAGATGTCCCTGATTTTCTTAGGGCCAATTTTGATAGTTTTGCTGATAGGATGGGAGTAGTTGACTGGGATGACTTGTTTATGGGTAATGACGCAAATTTGCATTGGGAGACGTTTAAAGATAGTTTCTTGAATATCGAAAGGGAGTTTATTCCTCGTAAGCCCAAGCGCCCCAGAAATCATGGTAGGCCTAAATGGTGGACTAGGGAAATGGCGAGTTCATAAACGAGCGTAACAGAGCGTATAGACTTAATTAGCGCCAAGGCACGGTAGCTAACGCTAATAGATATATCGAGCTTCGACGTCAGGTTAAAAGATCAGTTTGGAATGCTAAGCGTAATTTAGAGATACTTATAGCTGCGGATAGTAAACATGACCCAAAAAAGTGTTTCGATTACGGGAATAATCGTAAGCAGATAAAAGATAATATAGGCCTTCTCTTGGACGCTAATGGCGCTTTGGCTTCCAAAGCTCAGGCGATGGCGGTTATTTTTAATAACTTTTTTGCGACAGTTTTTACCGTAGAAGACGTCAATAATGTCCCCGATGTGGACGATATCGTTCCATTTAGCAGCGAGACTATTTTGGATGAAATAATTGTTTACGAGGGTGAGATTGCGCATTACATCCATAAGTTAAAAGTTAGCAAGGCTCCAGGCCCTGATGCATTTTATCCTAGACATCTGAAAGATTTGAAAAACGTTGTCGTAGGCCCCTTAACGAAGATTTTTAATCAGTCACTCGAAACGGGGATTATTCCTGAAAACTTCAAATTAGCTAACGTCACACCCATTTTTAATAAAGGCGACCGCACAGTAGCTAGCAATTATAGGCCCATTAGCTTAACGTCAATTGTCGGTAAACTTTTGGAATCCGTGGTTAAGGATCGTATCATCGTACACTTAGAAAGTAGAGATTTGATTAACAGTAGTCAGCATGGGTTTCGACGTCATAGATCTTGTTTAAGTAATTTGTTAGAATTTTATAACGAAATAGTGCGCGAATACGATAGGCATAGAGCGGCTCACGTTATTTATTTAGATTTAAAAGAGCGTTCGATACAGTTCCGCATAGAAGATTAATTGCGAAGGTTAAAGCGCACGGTATACGCTAAGTGGTTAGAGGAGTGGCTTCGTGCTAGGAGACAGAGGGTCGTTGTTAATGGTAGTGAATCGGGGTGGTTGGATGAAGGTAGCGGTGTCTTAGAGAGTTCAGTTTTAGGCCCATTCCTATTCGTAATTTACATTAACGACATAGATGTCGGTTTAACTAATTACGTGTCAAAATTCGCGGACGATACTAAAATAGGCGGTAAGGTTGTTAAAGAGGACGATAGAAATAGGCTCCAAGACGATATAAATAGGATTATGGAGTGGACGGATAAGTGGCAGATGCAATTTAACGTAGACAAATGTAAATTTTTGCATATAGGTTCTCGTGACAATAGTTACACGTACACGATGGATGATAGAGAGTTAGCGAGCGTTGACGAAGAAATAGATTTAGGCGTACGCATATCTAAGGATTTAAAAGTTAGGAACCAGTTCCTGGAGTCTTGCTCTAAAGCTAATAGGATGTTAGGCTTCATAGCGCGTAATTTTTAATTTAAATCGAAGAATTATATTGCCCCTTTACAAGCCCCTAGTCAGGCATCATTTAGACTTTTAGAGTATGCCGTTCAGGTTTGGTGCCCGTATTTACGTAAGGATATTGATAGGTTAGAAAGGGTTCAACGTCGTGCGACGAACCTAATTTCGTGATTGCGCAACAAGCCTTATGAAGATAGGATTAAAGAGTTAGACTTGCATTCACTCGAAACTAGGAGATTAAGGGGGGAGCTTATTGAAGTTTTCAAAATCGTTAATAACATCGATAACGTAAATTTTGACAAACTGTTCATTTTCGATAATAGCACTACTCGTAATATCGGATTTAATTTGCGTGGCAGACGTTTCATTACCAATATCGCTAAAAACTTTACGGTTAAAGTAATTGATAAGTGGAATAATCTTCCCGCACCCGTCGTGAACTCTACCAGCGTTAATATGTTTAAGAACCGTTTAGATAGGCTTTTTAAAAATATTAATGTTGTTTAATATAATAATAAAACAATCACCCTTCTCCGTCTGAGCCTCCCCCTTTTCCTTCTGAGCCTCCACCTTTAACCTCTGAGCCTCCCCCTTTACCCTCTGAGCCTCCCCCTTTTCCGTCTGAGCCTCCTCCTTTTCCCTCTGAACCTCACCCTTTTCCCTCTCCCTCGTTAAAATTATTAACGTTGTTTAATATAATAAAACAATTAGCAACAGGAGCTCTGGGGGTGGTGATCGAGGATGAGTCTGTTGACAATAATGCCAGCTTGTGACATGCCAGCGTGTGATGCTAGCCAAAAAAAATTAGACTAACACGAACTTAGATGTAGCTCGTAGCGTAAACTAACCCACTTTTTGTTGTTCTTTATACTTTTTTTTCTCTCTCTCCCTATTTGCATGTCTGTAACTCTCTTCATTGCATGTCTGTAGTTTGCATGGTATGATAGTGTTTGAGTTAAGAATGTGTTGCAATGCGTTCTTATTTTACTTCTTTTCATCTTCCACCCCTTTCCGGCGGAGTGGGTCTGCAACAGCTGGAAGTATTCTCTTCGACTATTTTTCCGGCTTGTCGGCAGTGGCTGGCGGATGGTGATGGTGTCTTTCTTTCTCTCTTTCTGAATGAATTTTAACCCACGAGTGTTAGGTTTTGCTACTTACTTAACCCCTTATTCTCTTCTTTTAACCCCTTACTTTCTTCTTTCTCTCGGGTTAACCTTAGAGTGGATCTTAGGGTCTTTGTTAGCCTTAGCTTCTGTAGATCTGTAGAACGTTGTGGAAAAATTTCAAATAAAAGTCTTATATAATAATGGAAAATAAAATTCTTATATAATAATGGAAAATAAAATTCTTATATAATAATGGAAAATACTTGAGGGCACCGTGGCAAAGCGTGCAAGTGAACAATTCGCTCAAGCATCAGACCTGGAGACAAGGCCCTGCAACATTGTCTGTGTGTGAAGAGAGATCAACGCACATCAATCATGATAGTGAAGTATATACGACCATACGATGAGAAAAAGATGAGTTCTAAATTAAATCGGAAATATTAGGATTGAAAAGGAAGGTGATGAAAGTATGTAAGAGCTAGTTTAAACGAATCAGTATCCGAGTATTGCTCAGCACTCAACCGTTCGATTAGCTAGTCTAAGCGACGTTGACCCTGTTCAGTAGTTAGATGGGAGACCGTTCTCCGTGTACAGATGATGTAGCGGCCCATGGTTTCCACGTAAAGTTTCTTTGCATCATATAACCTTTTATCTATCTATCTATTATTTTATATATGCAAAACACAAGGATCTCTCCCTATCTCTCCATCCATATAATCCGTCTATATATATATATATATATATATATATATATATATATATATATATATATATATATATATGTGTGTGTGTGTATATATATTAGGGTGTTTCATACCTATAGGGTAAAATAAAAATGAGCTTGGAGTTTTAATCCACACGTTTCTCCGTATTCTAAAGAACAAGAAACACGTTTGTGCAAGTTTGAACCAGATCGCGCTGCATTTAGAGGTCCCCAACTTTTACGACTTTTGTCAGTTCATTTCTCGCCTGCCTGCAGTGAAGACGGTTTTCTTCGTCACTTGAGCGGTTCGTGTTGTATAGCCTATTGGACAACTATGGAGGTAATTATATATGCTACTAATTATCTCATTTTACTGTGGTATTGAAATTTATTATTATTTAATTTCTGTCATTTTACTGTGGTAGTGCTATTTATTATTAATATTACATTAAATTAATTAGTCTGTTGCATATTGGACAACTAAGCTGGTAATTATTTATGATACTAATTAATGTAATTTTACTGCGGTATTGAAATTTATTTAATTAATGAATTGTCAAAGAGAACGTAGTGTACACGTATCAGTTTTATAAATAAAGAAAAGCAGTAACTGGGACTCGAACCAGTGTCATAGCCGTTTGGCGGCATCGCTCAAGTCGGCGTACACAGCACGCTATCCACTCCCTAGATGGTGTAGTGGATAGCGTGCTGTGTACGCCGACTTGAGCGATGCCGCCAAACGGCTATGACACTGGTTCGAGTCCCAGTTACTGCTTTTCTTTATTTAATTAATGAAATTAATTACGATGTGAAATTATTTAGTTTGTTTTCTTTTCCAGGTGTCTACCAGAGCGAAAACAGAAGTGTTTCTTATTGGCCAGACGGATGTGAACATCACATCAAGTGGCCTTCCAACTCAGTTGCAAGTACTCAAAAAGTACTTTTACCACCAAAAGGAGCAAAAATTTGGACGTACTAAATGCCTGAACCTGTGCCTGGATGCCTGTCTCATATTTTGGGAGAGAGCGAGAATCCCCATGATGCGTCGAGATTCGGCCTTGAGGAAGATGGAATCCCTTCTCAAGGAATACGACCGGCTTGTGAAGCACAAGTCACATAAAGCAGAGTCCTTCCGAGTGAAGGAGGCGATGTTCAAGGAGGGAATAGCGAAGGAGATCATGGACATTGCTCATTCACAGGCTAAGGAAATGATGAAGAATCAGGAGGACATCCACTTTCTCGACATGCAGCGTGAAGATCCAAATTCCTGCAGCATGGGCCCTGTTGACATGAAGCTTCACTATAAGGAGATTAGGAAAAGGAAGAGGCTGGACAAGATTAAGGAACAACAGGAGAAGGCCAGGAAGGAACAAGGAGCTGCAGAAGATACGGGGGCTTTAGTGATTTCAACTTCGTCAGAGACTGACTCGATGTCGTTGACCCAACCGTGGAAGTTTTTCCATCCTCCTCCAAGGGAAATACCAAGAAGCGACGCAGGAATCTGATCTCACAGGATGTGACGACTACCTACGATCGGCTGAATATTTCGTACCGCGATTCAGCTATGTCGTACGCTGCAGCGGCTAAATCACTAGGTTTTGACTTGGATGAACTGTCCATTTCTGCCAGTACCATGTACCGCACACGCAAGGCTCTCAGGAAGGTGGCTGCTGAAAGTTATCAATCCGACGAAGTTTGTCCTGGTCAGCCTCTTGTCTTGCATTGGGACAGTAAGCTCCTACCTGACAATGAGCAATGGAAGGAGAGCGTTGACCGGATCGCCCTCCTCGTCTCTGGCGACGGCAAGGAGAAGTTGCTCGGCGTTCCTAAGGTGACGTCCGGAACCGGCGAGAAGATAGCGCGAGTTTGCTTGGATTTGGTCAAGGAACACAGGATGGAAGAGCGCGTGCGGACACTGTCTTTCGACACGACAGCGTCGAACACCGGGATTCATATCGGGGCCTGCGTCCTGATTGAGAAAGGTCTTGGCAGAGAACTCATGTACTTCCCCTGTCGGCATCACATCTATGAAGTCATCCTCAGCTCTGTCTTCAAGCGTGCATACGGCCCTTCAAGTGGCCCCGATATACCCGTTTTCAAGAGGTTTCAGGCACAATGGAAGTTCATCGACCGGTTGGACGTGCGGCCGTACGATTTTGCTCAAGTCAATGACTCTATGAGGGAACTGAGGAAGAAGTCAGTCCTGCTGGTGAGAGGGATGGTGAGCACGTCGCATCAGCGCGATGACTACAAGGAACTGCTACAGTTGGTTCTCATCTTCCTGGGAGAAGCAAAAGTGGTGGATTTCCCTCTCAGAGCCCCTGGCGCTTACCATCAAGCTCGATGGATGGCGATAGCCATCTACTCCTTGAAAGTAATTCTACTGAAGAAGCAGTTCAAGATGTCGAGTCACGAGTTGGAAGCTCTGACAGCCGTAGGTCTCTTCGTGTCCCTCGTCTACATCCGAGGTTGGACTCGTGCTGCAACCTCAAGCAAGGCTGCCGCAGTTGATCTGGAATTTCTGCGTGACGCGGAAGCCTTTGCCATGTCGGGATATTCGTGTGTTAACGTTGCGCAAGAAGCCATGTCTCGACACCTATGGTACATCTCTGAGACTTATTGCCATGGCGTTCTTCGACGCAGATGTGGCAGATGAAGAAAAGGCTCAGATGGTCGTCAGTTTGGGTAAGCCCGCATCGAAAAAGGAACTCAAGCGACCCCAATGGAAGAACGTCAGGAATCTTGCCTCGAAACACCTGGCGGAGTTCGTGACAGGAAAGACGATGGCTTTCTTCCATGCATTCGACTTGGACACAGAATTCTTGAAAAAGCCAGTTGCCGAGTGGACTGAAGTAGAGGGCTTCAAGCAAGCAGCGGCAACTGTTAACAAAATCTCTGTCGTCAACGATCGGGCCGAAAGAGCCATCGCGCTCACCAAAGAGTTCAACTGTTCTCTGACGAAGAACGAAGAGCAGAAGCAGTATTTGCTCAAAACTGTGATGCAGCATAGGGCGAAATACCCGAATAAAACCAAGAAGGATTTCATGGACAAATGATTCGCAAGAAGTGGTTATGTTTTTTGTATCTTTGTGAAAATGTGTAGTGAAATGGTACTCGTTTGTTGAATAAAAATTAATTGACAGATTTTTGTTTAATTTTTTCTGTTTATGATCTGCCAGAGCATCAAACTGGGGACCCGTAAACTTTAAACTATTGAATTAATACTTCGGTTTATCAGTCTCCTCAGCAAATGGAACAAGGGGATCCATGTGGATTAAAATTTTTCAAAACTTTTAATTTATGAAACACCCTAATATATATATACACATATATATAGTTGCAGGATTTCTTTTCAGAAGGAAACAGAATCTACGCTCATGCTATGTTTGGTTTAATAACTTATAGGTACAGAGTTGGTTTATTAGTATACCACTATGAATCGGGTTTCAACTTGGTGTTAAATGAATTTACATTCACAATATTTTTTGTATCAGCATTTAAATCAATCCATAGTTTAAATCAATGAAAATGGGTAGTTTTTGAGGTGAAGACAATCGAGGTATAACACGCTTTGTTTTATTTCTGTTCTGATACAAGCGGGTTTATTAATGAGTTACAAAATATCTATTTACCCATTGTAAGTTAATGATTTTGTTCTTATTCTCGTAAATAAAAATAAAAATATCTCACTCTGAAATTTAAACATTCTCTCTCTCTCTCTCTCTCTCTCTCTCTCTCTCTCTCTCTCCCCGTCTCTCTCGTGCGCGCGCTCACACACATTGCACTCCCAGCACCTCTTCTTTGGTACCGGTGAAGGGAGAGAGAATGTGGTACATTACGACTGAAATTCTTTTGGATTGAATTGTTTTTTGGTTTATTAAACAAATGTTTTTTTCCTCTACTTTAAATGAAGTGTTTTTGGGAAGTAAATGAAATTTATTCTATGGGGCAAATGAATTACTCTCTCAATACTGATTTCAGTGGTATATATACGGCTGGATACGATTCTTTAATAACTTTTTGCTATTCCTGCTGTTGGTAGCTGCAGGCCCTACGGGCTACGTCGCAGCCAATGTCGTAACACCGCTTCCCGTTGATCAGCGAAGTTAAGCGACATTGGGTCTGAGTAGTAGTTGGATGGGAGACCGTCCTCCTCGTCCAGATTATGTAGCGACCAGTGGTTCGGATCCCACGTAAAGCAGTAGGTCCCCTCCGTCATATGACCTTAGATGTTGCGAAGGAGGTTAAACAAACCCAATCAATTAATGCAGGCCCTACCAGGTGGACTGAGCCATTAATGTATATGTATATCGTTAAGGAAATTATTTTTTTAATGCTACTATCTCATGTGAACATCTCTCTGCAATATACACGGTGAACCAAAAGTAGGTGGACAGTAGGTTGAATACGGTTTGTGTTATATTATATTATAACTATGGTGTTCATTATAACTATGGTGTTTGTGTTATATTATATTAAATATTATAACTAAATTTATTTAAATTTTATTTTGTATTATAGTATACAAAGCTGGGCACTTGCGGTTTTTTTTGCGGTACTGCGGTACTGCGGTACTACCGTGTTGGTCGGTACCGCGGAAAGTACCGCGGGAAATTTGAATGCGGTAGCGGTACTGCTGTACTTTCAGCGATCCTTTGCGGTACTGCGTTATGCGGTACCGGTTTGGTAGTGCGGTAGTAGTACCGCAGTACCGCAGTACCGCAAAAAAACGCAAAAAAAACCGCAAGTGCCCAGCTCTGATAGTATACAAAAAAATTAAATATGTATTCTCAAAATAAACGTTATCATTTACTGTCCACCTACATTTGGTTCACCCTATATATGTAAAGGTTAATTGAATTGAATTTTAGTTATATATAAGGAATGTCTAAACATTTGACCATTTCATACCGCTGTTAACTGGAGGAGGTACCAACTGGACTGAGCCATTAATGTATATGTATACCGTTAATGAAATCACTCTCTTAATATGGCTATCTCTGTGTATAGACTTCTTATGAACTATTTTGATTGTGTATTTATGTTCTAGACGACAGTAGGAATAAAGAACAGAGGAAACAGAAGAAACGTACAAAGGCGAAGTAAGAAATCACTAAATAAATAATTAAAATATATAGTGCTATCTGGCAACCCCTCCATATATAAATAAAATAAATATCTGGTAACCCCTACATTTATATAAATAATTAAAATAAATATATGGCAACCCCTCCATATATATAAATAATTAAAATAAATATCTGGCAACCCTCCATATATAAAAAAATTAAAATAAATAGTGATATCTGGCAACCCCTCCATATATACCAAATGTTCGTACCCTGATCTCTCATTATGCGCACGGTGGCGCATAATGCTCTCTCTCTCTCTCTCTCTCTCTGTGAAAGAGATTGTGCTCTCTCTGTACAATTCCCCGGTTCGACCGCACCTGGAGTATGCAGTGCAGTTCTGGTCGCCCACCCTCAGGAAAGATATTGAGAGGCTGGAGCGAGTGCAGGCGAGGGCCACAAAGTTAATCCCTTCCGTTAGGCATGTGGGCTACAATCGATGCTTACGCGACCTGAACTTGTTTTCGCTGGAAATTGGGAGGCTGCGCGGTCAACTCATCGAGGTTTTCAAGCTTTTACGCGGGTTCAACGATGTCGATTTTAGAAGCATGTTTAGTTTAAATGATAACCCAACTCGCAACAATGGTTGGAAGTTGGATTTGAAACTGTTTAGGACCAGTGTGTGTGTGTGAATTACTTTACGTATAAGATCTGTGACACGTGGAACAGGTTATCTTCAGAAGTTGTGAACAGTTCCTCTGTGGATCACTTCAAGAAAAGGTTAGATCAAACCTTGCACACTATTTGAGGGTGTAGAAAATTTTCTCTGGCACTGTTGCCATTAGTGCCTCCTCGGTATGGGCCGCAAGGCCTTTTGAGGTACTTCTTTTCCTTGTAACTCCTTGTAACTCCTTGTAACACTCTCTCTCTCTCTCTAATTTTTCCACGTCATATTGGGTGAGTATGATAAGACTAGGGCGATTGATATACATTATCTCGACTTTCAGAAAGTCTTTGATAAGGTACCTCACCGCCGGCTAATGGCGAAAGTCCGCGCGCTGGGTATCGGTGGAGAAGTAGATAGGTGGATTGAAAACTGGCTGAAGAATAGGCGGCAGAGGGTTGTAATTAAAGGGTTTAGTTCGGGTTGGGCCTCGGTCACTAGTGGGGTTCCTCAGGTTCCGTTTTGGGTCCACTGTTGTTTGTCATTTATAAATGATATCGACGGTGGCATCGTCAGTCGGGCCAAATTCGCTGATGACACCAAGCTTGGTTGCCAATGTTGGGACGCCCGAAGCGATCGAGCAACTGCGTGCGGACCTAGGTAGGATAGGAGAGTGGTCAGAAAAATGCAAATGCCGTTTAACTTGGGTAAATGCAAGGTGATGCACATTGGCTACGCCAATCCCAAGTCAGGCTACTCGATGTTGGGGAGTAATATAGAGGCGACTGATTTGGAAAAGGACTTGGGTGTGCTAATTAGCAGCGACCTTAAGTTTACCAAACAGTGCGTAGAGGTGGAAAAGAAAGCCCAGAAGCTGTTGGGTTATAATCGGAGGCAATTTCAGTTTCGGAAGAAGGAGACTGTGCTCTCTCTGTACAATTCCCTGGTTCGGCCGCACCTGGAGTATGCTGTGCAGTTCTGGTCGCCCACCCTCAGGAAAGATATTGAGAGGCTGGAGCGAGTGCAGGCGAGGGCCACAAAGTTAATCCCTTCCGTTAGGCATATGGGCTACAATCGACGCTTACGCGACCTAAACTTGTTTTCGCTGGAAACTCGGAGGCTGCGCGGTCAACTCATCGAGGTTTTCAAGTTCTTACGCGGGTTCAACGATGTCGATTTTAGAAGCATGTTTAGTTTAAATGATAACCCAACTCGCAACAATGGTTGGAAGTTGGATTTGAAACGGTTTAGGACTAGTGTGTGTGGAAATTACTTTACATATAAGATCTGTGACACGTGGAACAGATTACCTCCAGAAGTTGTGAACAGTTCCTCTGTGGATCATTTCAAGAAAAGGTTAGACCAAATGTTGCACACTATTTGAGGGTCTAGAAAATTTTCCCTGGCACCCGTTGCCATTGATACCTCCTCGGTATGAGCCGCAAGCTTTTGAGGTACTTCTTTTCCTTGTAACTCCTTGTAGCTCTCTCTCTCTTAGATTATGATACCCCTTTCAGGGTTGAGGCCGTCCCACCTTCTACCCCAAAGTTAGGTTACACCTTTGGGGGGAGGTCATCCTCCCGCTCCCCAGTTACCCCTTTTTTTCATTTTTCTGCAACAAGGGGGGAAAGGGAAGAGGCCTTGCAACAAGGGGGAAGGGAGAGGGGTCTTGCAGCAAGGGGGAAGGGACAGGGGTCTTGCAACATTGTAACATTGATCTACATTGCAATTGCACTCTCCCATTTTGCGCCCATACTACTCAGTATGAATAAATAATTAGGCTGACCATACGTACCGTTTTGAACGGGACAGTACCGTTTTTTTTATATTTCCTGGCCGTCCCGTCGTTTTAAAAAAAATGTCAATTTTGTCCCGGTTTATGTACTTACTTTTTCATGAATACAGAATATTACATAACCCCCCGTCCCTTTTTTGCCATCCCAATGTCCCGTTTTTGTCTCAAGGAAATATGGTCAGCCTATAAATAATGCATATTACAACGCCATTCAGTGAACAAAACAGTGGGTATTAAAAATATTAGTTACACAATAATGACAAGGATTTTAATTTCAAAAAAATTTTAATATAAAATAATAGACTACTATTATGTTCGTTCAATTTCTTTTCGGTTATTTATATATATATATATATATATATATATAGTATATACAGTGTGTGTGTGTGTATATATATATATATATATATGAGAGGCGACACGCTTAACTTTCGTGAAATGAGGAATCATCACACGGAAGATTTTAAAGGTTAAAACGTATAGAGTGTTAAAACGTATAGAGTGTGTTTTGCTGTTGTGGCGGTTACACGTGTTTCTATCGAAGTCCGAATAAAAGCGGTATTACAGTAAAAATCCTGCAGTTAATCAGTTTTAAACGGTGCCGATATTGTGAGTTAATTGATAGTGCATAGCGGTATTTCTTTTTAAAAAAGTAAAAATCGCGGCGTATACCAAAAAAAAGTAAATAAAAACAAAGTGAATTAATATATACAGCATTTCTTTTTTTTTCGAGTCTTTTTGTGAGGAAAGTTTTGTTTTTGAAGTGCCCGCAAATATCCCCCCATTATCCCCCGCAGCCATAGTCGAGAGGACCAATCAGTGAGAGGTATACAGCGTGCCACATCCCCCACCCTGGAGTAACGGAAAATTCTTTCCCTTACACAGCTTGAGTCATCCCCCACCCAATACCTCCCATAATACCCCCTTTTTGAGTCACTTCACCAACACGGAAATTAATGCATACCTGCAACTCTGTGGTATCTGTAAAGATGCAACGGATGAGACAGTGGCGATGAGGTGTGATTTTTGTCAGCTACTTTTTTATTTTAAATGCCTAGAATGGGGAGATGAAAAAATCTCCCTTATAACGAACGCAAAGCAGTTTAATGGGATAAATTTTTTCTGCGAAAACTGTTTGACCGATTTAAACTCTTTTACGGTATTTAAAGCAGAAAGAGACTACGAGAAGAGAATGAAAGAGGAAAGTGGAAACAAAGAACAGTGGAAAACGGAAGAAACGGAGAAAGGCGAAATAGAAAAAAATCAAATACCGTCACAAAACGAGGCCGAAAACACACAGGCGACAAAGAGTGTAAAGACAACACACAGCATAAGGGCAACGAAGGACACAAACACAACTAGCACAAATAGCACAAATAGGACAAGACAAGAGGGCAGTCAAGAAAACGAAGTAAAACTGTCCCCCAAGAAGGAGCAAAAAACAAAAGCCA
The DNA here is from genome assembly GCA_023014485.1 of Bathynomus jamesi. Classification (NCBI taxonomy): domain Eukaryota; kingdom Metazoa; phylum Arthropoda; class Malacostraca; order Isopoda; family Cirolanidae; genus Bathynomus; species Bathynomus jamesi. Next base: position 291,666 of record JAJOZX010004315.1, on the reverse strand, counting down.
AAAGTAAATATGGGGAAGGAATTATATGCAGGTATTATATAAAAGATAATTGCAGATCCCCCCAATATGCAATTTTTTCTATAATAATGGTCATTGTAAATTTGGAGACGGATGTAAATTCTACCACCCGGACATTTGCAGGACTTACGCAAAATATGGAACCTGCAAATTCGGGAAAAAATGCTTCTATCAACATCTCCCGACGGACTCAACGAACAAAGGAAAAAGCTTAAATGACAATAGGAATAAAAATAGCAATAGGAACAACAATAGGAACACAATCAGCGAACAAGAAAATTTTTTCAACATCGCAGACACCTTACGGATGCTAAACGTCATCCACATGCAGTTGAAACAGCTGGAAACCCCCAAGCCAAATCGCTACCGGGCAAGAAGCTACCAATACAAGTAGGCGGAAACGGATCTCTTTCGGAGGATCATAGGGCAACGAATCAAGCGATATCGAAGGAAAACGAACTTGAAATGCGCAAGGGACAACGAAAAACAGAGAACATAAAAATTGTCCTGGCTAATATTCAAGGAATAAGACCAAACCAATCTCTCAATAAGGTTTCGCACCTGAAAGGATTTATGGACGAAACAAGGGCGGACATCGCATGCCTCACAGAAACTCATCTTAAAGATTGCCAAGGAAACTGTGAAAACTGCGAACATTGCATTGATAAGAAAGAGATAAATATAGAGAGCTTCAACTTACTAAGAGCGGATAGAACGACGAGACGGAAAGGTGGCTGTGCTATATATGTACAGGAAGGTCATATGACAGAGACAATAATAAGTAAATCAAACAGCTATGTGGAACTCCTAGCGGTGAAAACAGAAAAACTAAACTTGATAGCAATAGTCATCTATAGACCTCCAAGTACCCCAACCGAAAAATTCTCGGAGGCCATTGATGACATCAGAAAGTTAATAAACGCCATAAACCCTCCATCCCCCAATATAATGATCTGCGGAGACTTTAACTTCCCATTTATAAAATACAAAAAGGTGGATAGGAATATATATATTCACCATTCACCAGGACAAGGGGGGCACAGGAGAAGACCAGGAGCAAGCAAAAATGTTGATGGCTCTCACAAATGAGTTTATGCTGACACAGGAGATAACAAAATACCAGAAAAAATAACTGCCTGGATCTGAATAACACGAACTTGATTGCTGATAGAAAAATAACCCCAACCATTATCTCAGACCACAACTTAATCGAGATATCAACAAATATGACGACCGCATTAAAAGACAATACACAATTTAGGGTGGATCGATTTTACATTTTTTTCGATTTCCATATTCTAATAGAGACAAAACCTTGCGCATGCATGAGAAAATAGCCTCTGCAAAATCTTAGCTTAATAGGTAATCATCTTCTGCCCCCGGCAGAGCGATGAAAATCATATTTTAGTAGTCAAAAACGTATTTTTCTTATAATTTTTAAAATATTTCAATATGCATCAAAATTATTCCTAATAACTATAAAGTCGATGAAAAAGACCTCATATGATCGTTTTTCCAAGCGCGTTGTCCTACGTTAATATCTTTTTCCCCCGGCAAAAACGTCAAATGTTGAAAAAATAGGTAATTTATAAACATATTTTCAGATCGGCTCTTTGTCTTAAATAATGCATTTATATATTTCCCATAGCATTTATATCGTTGCTTAGGCATGAAATAACACACACGCAAAATTTTATGACTCTAGGATAGGGTTTAAAGGTCATCTCTGGTGAGTGCTGCCAGCAGCAGCTGCCACTGACGCGCCAGTACGCACTGCGCAGTTCCCTCAGTTGCCTTTTGACAGCGTCGAAGGCAGGTGTGTATTTTGCAGCTGGCTCCTCGAGTCCTCAGTGTGTGTGTGTGTGTGTGGCTCCTCACTCAGAGTCCTCAGTGTGCTCAATCTCTCTGCTCATATCCTTGTTTGTTTTCTCATAACTCTGTTTTTTTCGATTTTATTGCGTAACAGAACAATACATTATTCTTTAATCTTTACAGGATGGCTACCGCTACAACTAGAAGATCGGTTACGTGTCCAATATTTGGTGCTGGGAAAGATTTGAATTTGCGATGTTTTCCCACATGTGAAGATGTGATGCAATACTACCATCATGTGAGAACTGAGTTGAGATCATCAAAGAAGGAACCTCCATTCAAAGACATCGCCGCTGTGGTCACGGAGAGACTGGAATACTTGTGGAAATTAGCTTCCATTCCAACAGTTTCGACAGCACGGATAAATCAAATGTTGAAAAGTTATCGTGATAAACTGGCTAACATCATCAAATCACTGAACGCGAAAAAGAAGAACGAATCGTTACAGAAAAATCTTGAAGCCTTCAAGAAATCAACTAAGACCACCTTATTTGACATATCGGCTTGTAAATGCCCTGATTTGACAAAATGCAGCTGCCCTCGTGAACGACGAGTACCACTGAAAGAGCAACAGTTTTTACTCGACCAAAGAAGTGATCGCAAAATGGCAATAGGAACTTTGGATGTTGAAACAACAAATAAAAACGAGATGACTCTTGCAAGAAGATTGGCGATATGAAACAAGAAGGAATAGCAGAACATCAAGAGCCGTCGACTAGTAAACGACAAGAAACTTCTCAAGAACAACCTTCTTCGTCAGCCTCTAGTGAAACCGAGGATACATCTATAGAATCATCGTCATCGTATGAACTAACACCGAGAGTTAAACATGACATGAAGGAAAAAACACGAATGAAACTCCAGGTACTTGCTGAAGCTTGTGATCGTACGGGCGTCTCAGACAGAGCTGCTTCATTTATTGCTTCTTCGTTGTTAGAGGATGTTGGCGGATACGAGAAGATGATGTCAGTTCAGTGATTGATCGAAATAAGATAAGAAGAGCCAGAAAAGAGTTCGTTCTGAGCATCAGCAAGATGACAAGATCACGCTACCATTACAGGGCATTTTCTTTGACGGACGTAAAGATAAAACAATGACACCAGAAGAAATAGACAATGTGAAGCATAGAAGGACTGTGGTAGAAGAGCATAGTTTTAGTTCAAGAACCAGAATCCCAGTACATGGGGCATTTCACTCCTGCATCAGGTTCTGCCACTGCAATAACATCAGGTATCATCAACTTTCTAGAGACTAACAATATTAGCACGGACGACATTGTGGCTATCGGCTGTGATGGTACGCAGTGAAACGGGTCGAAAGGGTGGAGCCATTCGTATGATTGAAATGAAACTACAAAGGCCAGTTCAGTGGATCATATGCCTATTACACGGTAATGAATGACACAGGTCAACAAAAAAACTTTTTTTTTTCGTTGCCAAGGAAATTCGTACGAATTTAGGGTATTTTGGGGTTGCTGAATTCCAAAATGAAAGTAGTTTTTCCGATTTGGCTCTAGTTCTTGAGATAATGAATACCCTCAATTAATAGGAAACGTAACCATAACGCGTGCATATGGGAAACTACCTGAACATTCTAGATGGTGAGACCGAATAAAATGCCATTATGTATTTCATGTGTTTATTTTTGTATGATTTGAGACAATTTCAATGCGATTTGTTAGTAGGCTCCGCCTGAACATTAAATTATTTGCATTTTTACGTGTTTCAATGGGGTACCAATTATCTCATAAATTAGAGCCAATCTAGCAAAACCGATGTCATATTCGGAATCAGCACCACAAAGCTACCCCAAAATCACTCTAATATGATTGACAATAAAATGAGTGTTGACCAGTGTTATCACTGCGACACCTCATTCAAGACTTGGACGGCAAAACAACTGGGCCAATGGGCTTTACTGGACCAGTTGGAAAACAACTGAACGACTGCGAAAAACTTCCAATTACAGAATTCGATGCCATTCCATCTCCCGACATTGACATAGATGATGCCGAGTTGAGCACTGACCAAAAATATTTGTTAGGCATCTACAGAGCAGTGTCGAGCGGTAGCTGCTCTTCAGCTCTCGCGGCTCGAAATCCAGGTAAGATGGCGCATTCCAGGTGGCTGACAACAGCAAATAGATTTCTGCGCCTCTATGTTTCAACCAGTGAACCCTCCAGCACCTTCAACGAAATTGTGCGATTCATTATGACAGTTTGCGCACCAATTTGGTTTAAGATAAAGAAAAACCCAGTTTCACTGAGGGCGCAAAACATTTTTTCGAAATGATGCGTCTCTCTCAGACCATGCCTCAAAGATCTAAGACAATCGCCAACAAAGTCCTCCGTAGAAATTCTTTCTTTGCTCACCCAGAAAATATTTTGATCTCCATGCTACATGCCGATGAGCAACACATAAGAGAATTGGGATGGAGAAGAATATTAAAAGCACGATCAAAACAATCACCAGCGGGGGAAATTCGAGCCTTCGCCATGCCTGAGCTGCTCTACGATAGTCAAAACTATTACGAAATGATCAACTGGCAAACGGCTGAGGTGACCGAACCCCCCGTTACAAAACAATACCTGATACCCGAATAAAAGAGTTTGTTGAGACGGGAGACCAGCCTGATGGACTGATCCCACTATTCCCTTGTCATACTCAAGCGGTCGAGAGACTCATCAAATTAGTAACCGAAGCCTCTGCCAGTGTAAGTGGAATAGAAGAGAGGGACGGATTCATCCGCTCCCGTCTTCACTCCCGAACAAAAATTCCACGATTTGATTCTAAGAAAGATTACCGTATGTAAATCGACATGCAGCCAAAGGAAGTGTGGTTGGGGCTGGGTTGAGTTCTGGGTTGCTAATTTTATAAAATTAGCAAGCGAGGAGCTGTACTTACTAGTACTTATCGTACTTATAACATCGCATTAACGTAATTATAATCTACATTTAGACTTTTCTCGGGGACAGAAGATATTACTCTAGAGTCATAAAATTTTGCGTGTGTGTTATTTCATGCCTAAGCAACGATATAAATGCTATGGGAAATATATAAATGCATTATTTAAGACAAAGAGCCGATCTGAAAATATGTATATAAATTACCTATTTTTTCAACATTTGACGTTGTTGCCGGGGGCAAAAGATATTAACGTAGGACAACGCGCTTGGAAAAACGATCATATGAGGTCTTTTTCATCGACTTTATAGTTATTAGGAATAATTTTGATGCATATTGAAATATTTTAAAAATTATAAGAAAAATACGTTTTTGACTACTAAAATATGATTTTCATCGCTCTGCCGGGAGCAGAAGATGATTACCTATTAAGCTAAGATTTTGCAGAGGCTATTTTCTCATGCATGCGCAAGTTTTTGTCTCTATTAGAATATGGAAATCGAAAAAAATGTAAAATCGACCCACCCTAATACACATATTGTGGAAAGAAGTAAATTCGGGGCCTTTAACTTAAACTCGAAGACTATAAATTGGGAAGCAATCAGATCGCACATGGCCAAATAGAATGGAGAACAATTTTCGAGAATAAAACAACTGAAGAAATGCTAACAACCTTGGAGGAAAAAATGCTGAGAATTTTAGAAAAATATGCTCCGAAATCACAGCCAAAAGGAAAGAGGAGCTGGTTAGAGAGGCAAAAGAGAAGACTATTCCGCAAAAGAAAGAGAGTGGAGGCGAAGTTAGGTAACTGCGGAGATAATGACAGGAAAGCAATAAAAGAAAGACTGGAGGGTATCGATAGGGAAATACAAGCCCTGATTAAGGACCATACAGAGAGGGAAGAGGAAAAGGCGGTAGAAGCAATAAAGGAAAATCCAAAATACTTCTATAGCTATACAAAAAGGAAGACAAAAACGCGCGCCGCTATTGGGCCCTTAAGGACGAGAAATAATGAACTAACCGACGATCCAAAAGAAATATCTGATACATTGGGAGCTCAGTATGAATCAGTTTTCAGTACCCCAAAAAGTGACAAAGCGATACCTGACATAAATGCATTCCTTGAAGAGGAATTGCAAGATTACATAACAGACTTTGATTTTACACCAGAAGCTGTAGCGAGAGTTATAGGACAAATGAAACCACATTCAGCTGCAGGTCCCGACAATTGGAACGCATTATTGATTAAAAACTGTAAAAATGAAATAGCTACACCTTTATACTGGATATGGAGAAGATCCCTAGACACTGGGGAAATACCGAGCATCTTCAAAAGAGCAAACATTGTCCCTATATATAAAGGAGGGGACAGATCTCAAGCAAAGAACTATAGACCAGTGTCATTGACGTCCCACCTCACCAAAGTATTTGAAAGAATAGTTCGAGAGAAAATTTATGATTTCCTGGAGACACGGGAAAGATTCAACGAAAATCAGCATGGATTCTGATCAGGTAGATCATGCCTATCACAACTAATAGAACACTACAACAATATCCTAGATGCAATGGAAGGCAATGACAACTACGCTGTTATATACACAGATTTTGCTAAAGCTTTCGATAAATGTGACCATGGTATAATAGCACATAAAATTAAGGACATGGGAATAACAGACAAAGTGGGAAAATGGATCTACAACTTCTTTAGTGATCGTCTGCAGGTCGTCTAAATTCAAGGTATATCATCATCAGAATCGGAAGTACGCAGCTCAGTACCACAAGGGACAGTACTGGCCCCACTCCTGTTCATTATCATGCTAACAGACATACACAGCGGAGTAAACAGCAATAGTATAGTAACATCCTTTGCAGACGATACAAAGATCAGCAGAAAAATCAGCGATGTACATGACGTGGAGGCCTTGCAGAGGGACACGACCAAAATATACAAATGGTCAGAAGACAACATGTCATTCAACGCCGAGAAATTTCAGCTCTTGAGATATGGTAGAAAAGAAGAACTTAAACAGACTGCATATTATGCTCCAGATAGACAGGAAATTCAGAGAAGCATGAAAGCGATTGATCTCGGGATAATAATGACAGATGATGCGAAATTCGAAACACAAAATCAGATAGCGATAAATAAAGCAAAAAGAGTCGCCGGACAGGTACTAAGAACTTTCAAGAGAAGGAACAGGACAGTAATGATTCCCCTGCTAAAAACACTGATTATACCAAAACTTGAATACTGCTCAGTTTTGACGTCCCCATATAAAAAGGAAGAAACTAATAAACTAGAAGAAACGTAAAGGCATTTCACAGCCAAGATTGATGGCTGCAAAGAACTCAACTACTGGGAAGGACTACGTAAACTAAATCTGTACTCACTGGAAAGAAGAAGAGAGAGGTACATCATAATCTACATATGGAAAATGATCGAAAACTGGTACCAAACCTAAAACTAAACCCAATTACCATTCAAACAACACTGGAAAATAGGAAAGGCAGAATGTGTAGTGTTCCCAAATTAAAGGCCCGACAAGGGACCTCCTCAACCCTGAAGGAAAATAGCTTAGTTGTCAGGGGGCCAAGACTTTTCAACCAGCTTCCTAAGGACCTCAGAAACGTAACGGGGGTCGAAGTTGAAGTCTTCAAGAAAAGACTGGACGCCTGGCTCAGGACAGTACCAGATGAGCCGGGCGTGCCTGGCTATGTACGGTGGAGAGCGCAAGAAAGCAACTCGCTCCTCCACCAGGCCAGACCTAGAGGCGGGGCCACCAGCTTGACCTCCGTGTGAAGAGAGACCAACGCACGAAACAACATAAGGTTCATAAGGTAAGGTGATATATATATATATATATACTGTATATATATATATATATATGTATATACCGGGTGTCCCATTTGAAATGAAACAACTTTGAAACCTTATAATATTTTATTGAATGAAGCAAACAGTGTAATATTCACAGAGCAAATAGTCAATCTCATACTGTTTCATATGATATATGTGAATTATAATACTTAAATACAGTAGATACATTAGATACATTGAGCGTAGCATAATGTTTCCTTTTGATAAGATCTTCACATGTTATATGCTGAAAAATTTGAAGCTATTTGGATAGCGCTGCAGCCGCTTGCGCACGACTCTATGCACAGTTGAACGAGGAATCTGCAGTTCGACACTGGCACGACGGATGGACTTTCTCGGGCTAATACCAAAGGCGCCGCGTATTCATTCAACATCATCTTCCGATCTTATTCGCCCTCCAGAGTGTCCCTTTAGAACACTGCCAGTCTCCTCAAATTTCTTGGTCCATGCATATACTGTAGGTCTCTTCTGGTGGGTGGTTCCTTGTGAAAGGTTGTCGGAATCGCCCTTGCACCAGAGTAGGGGACTTCAACTCAACTATCCATAACACACATTTCGCTTTTTCTTGTGGGGTAAACATAATTCAATCTGAAACAAACAAAAAACTTTGTGACAAAAACTTATGGATATGGTGTAGTAACTGGCAAAGTTTCAACATTCTCACATTAATACTTTAAAAATTACAAAGTTTCAAAGTTGTTTAATTTCGAATATATATATACACCGGGCATCCTGAACAGCGCGAACGTAGTCCCAATATGTAAAGGAGGAGATCGATCCGAGGCCAAAAACTACAGACCAGTGTCACTTCTATCTCATCTTACTAAAATATTTGAAAGAATACTTAGATAGAAAATCTGACTTTTTGGAAACTCAAAAAAATGAAATGATAACCAACATGGATTTCAGTCAGGCATCATCAAATGCTTATCACAACTAATGGAACACAACAACAACATTATTGATGCACTGGAAAGTAATGAAAACTATGATGTAATATGCACAGGCTTTGCCAAAGCGTTCGACATGTGTGACCATGGAATCATAATACATAACCTGAAAAATATATGGGAATAACAGAAAAAGTAGGGAAATGGATCTATAATTTCCTTAGTGGGCGGCGGCAAGTCGTTTCAGTAAAAGGAGTAGCTTCAGAATCAGAGGTCCTCAGCTCAGTACCACAAGGAACAGTATTATCTCCACTACTCTTCATAATCATGCTAACTGACATAGATGAGGACGTTACCAGAGACACCACAGTAACGTCATTTGCGGATGACACAAAGATCAGTAGAAAAATAAGAAACCCAGAAGATATAGGATCTCTATAAACCGACATGAACAGAATCTACAAGTGGAGGGAAGACAACAATATGAAGTTTAACACTGAGAAATTTCAGCAGTTACGGTACGGAAAAATAGAGGACCAAAAATCCATGGAATATTATAGCCTAAATGGAGAGAAAATTCAGAGAAATTCTAAAGCAAAAGAGTTAGGGGTTGTAATAAGTGATGATGCGAAATTTGAAACACAAAATAAGAAAGCGGTAAACAGAGCAAAGAGAATAACTGGGCAGATACTGAGAGCCTTTAAACGAAGGGATAGGAATATAATGATTCCTCTATTGAAAACACTGATCATACCCAAATTGGAATACTGCTCGGTCCTAATATCCTCATATAAATAAAGAAGACATTAGACAGCTAGAAGGGATTCAGAGAAGCTTCAGAGCCAAGATCAATTGGCGCAAAGAACTAAATTACTGGGAAAAGTTACTCTAATTAAACCTATATTCACTGGAAAGGAGAAGAGAGATACACTATTATTTAAACGAGGAAAATATTGGAGAAACTAGTCCCTAACCTTACTCTGAACCCTGTAACTCCCCAAAGAACGGTGAAAAGTAGAAAAGGAAGACTGTGTCGTATTCCCAAATTAAAGGCTAGACAGGGAACATCCTTCCCCTTGAAAGAAAATAGTTTTGTTCTAAGAGGACCAAAATTGTTTAATCAGCTGCCCAAAGACCTAACGAACACGAGTAGTGTTGCTGTGGACATCTTCAAAAGAAGATTAGACGCTTTGGTCAGAACGATCCCCAATGAGCCGGGCGTACCTTCCTATGTGAGATGGAGAGTACAATAAACCAACTCTACTTCACCAGGCCAACTCGAGAGGAGAGCTTGACCTTCGTGAAATGAGGAATCATCGCACGGAACATTTGAAAGGTTGAAAGGAAAGGTATATATATATATATATATATATATATATATATATATATATAAACTGAAACATATAAAGGGCACTTTTTCCTGTTAACGCAAAGATAGGCAAAAAAAGACATTTATGGCATTTTCCCTGAACATCCGAGCTCTACTCATCAGTCTTATGAACACCAGCGTGATAACTAACCTAAATGTATGTTGTGCTTTTTCTGTGCAAGGAATCATTGATCCATTTTCCTTTAAGAGCAACAATAGAGACTGAATGTAAATAATTATGATGACCTGGTCATGCTTCCGAAATATTTCCAAAGCTGCAAGAAACTGGCAACATGGAAGATATTATCTCAATGGGGCACACCACAGCATTATGGGTGAGCAGTGCACAAATTTTCACAGTACATTTCCAGATCAGTAAACTAAGCATCACCTTCATCATGAGTGGGATCCAAGATCACTCGATCTCACGCCCTTTATTTCCAGTTATGGAATAATATAAACAGTAAAGTTTATGCTACAAAGCCACGTATTTTGACATAGTTCGAAGAAAAACTCAGAGCTGCCGTTGAAGGCATAGGTCTTGAAAAATGTGCCAATGTTGGGAACAAGTGCGTGCACCCATGCGAGTATATCTAAAATAGGAAACACCAATTTGCTGGGCACCTTGCTCCTGATGAATCGTGCACTTGGGCCTTATGACGCCCAGAGTGTCTATTATGTAAACTAAGGAAATGCGCCTTTGAAGAATAATGGCTTATGTTATTACTTTTATCGGGATGTTAAGATCATTATTAAAAGTTCAGAATAATTCATCGTACCGTAGATTGAAAGTTACTGAAAGTTGTGTTTGAGGTAATTGTGCTAAGTATGATTAATTAACAAAGTTTGGTTGCATATTTGGTGCCATTCTAATATTTCTGCGCATATTTTGACAAGGTATTCTATTAATTTACGATGTAATATCATAGTGAAAAATTTCAATTAATTCATGGTGTGGTAGAATGAAAGTTAATGGAATTTTAGTTTGAAAGGCATTGCATGGAAATCTGAATAATCAACCAAGACTGATTACATTTTTATTAAAACCTTTTTAAAATTTCTGCCTGTATTTGGACCACACATTTCGATTACTTATTCATTTGTCATTTTTGAATGTTTTCATTACCTTTTTAATATTTCTGCGCTTATTTTAACTGCATATTCCATTTATTTCGGATGTAAATGCCATTATTAAAAGGTAAAAATATTTCGTATTGAAAGCTAGTGGAAGTTGAGTTTGAGGGTAGTGTAATGCAAAGTGTGATGTTACAAGCTGTTTCTACCATGAATAGGTGTGTGAGCAGAACACTGTTTATATTATATATATATATATATATATATATATATAACGTAAAGAACGACGCTTGTATAGAAGACATTCCGCGCAGGATGAGGAGGGAGAACGAACAAATGAAAAAATGAGGTAACCACCCGGGAATCGAACCCGGGATCTTCCGATTGCCGGTCAGATATGATAACCATTACAACATGGGCCTCACTCGATCAGAAGTCGTAATTCTCCTACATACGCGCAGAAACCAATGCCCCGTATTGCGCGTATGTAGGAGAATTACGACTTCTGATCGAGTGAGGCCCATGGTGTAATGGTTATCATATCTGACCGGCAATCGGAAGATCCCGGGTTCGATTCCCGGGTGGTTACCTCATTTTTTCATTTGTTCGTTCTCCCTCATCTTGCGCGGAATGTCTTCTATACAAGCGTCGTTCTTTACGTTAATTATACTGCGTGTTCTTTGCAGTTGAAAATGTATATATATATATATATGATGAATAAAACCACGGAGGGAAAAGAAACACAAAGTGGTGCTCAAGCGCTTTCGTCTAATGACATCCTCTGAGGATGTCATTAGACGAAAGCGCTTGAGCACCACTTTGTGTTTCTTTTCCCTTCGTGGTTTTATTCATCATAAATATTTTTCACGTGTCACTTTCGTGAAATAATTTATATATATATATATATATATATATATATATATATATATATATATATTGTTCATTCTGACGAAGGTCAAGCTTTTCACCAGCAGCCCAGCGTCTTAACCACTAGGGCACCCAGGGTACCTATTAATCTACCAACCACTTTCTTTATTGTGTGGAAGGATGAACAGCTGGGTTTTGCTGCGCGCTGTCTGCCGTTACCGGGTATCAAACCGGGGGCCGATGGATTCGTAGTCAGCAACGCTATCGACTACACCACCGAGTCGTATATATATATATATATACACACGAGGGCCACACAATATATTTTGCCCCACCTTTTTTTTTTCTTTCCAAGTTTCCTTGTAAGTTCCAAGAATTTTGTACACAAATAGTTACATACCTTTTTCACAAGTTTTTATTTTTCCACATAGTCTCCATCCTTTTCTACGGCTTTCCTCTACCTCGAAACAAGGGTCTTTATTCCTTGTTGGTAAAAGTCCACTGGGTTCCGCTGCAGCCACCTCTTAACCTCCTCAACAACCTCTTTGTCACTCTGAAACTCTCTTCCACGGATAGCATCCTTCATTGGCCCAAACAAATGGAAGTCTGAAGGTGCCAGGTTCCGGCTGTATGGAGGCTGTGGCAACACAGTCAAGCACATTTTTGTGATGGCTTCTCTTATTTGGAAACTGTTGTGTGGTCTTGCGTTATCGTGCAAAAGAACGACGTCTTCCAGTTTTCTCTCCGATTGAACTCGCTTTATACGTTTCTGGAGTCTCTGTAGGGTAGCAATATATGCCTCTGAGTTGATTGTTTGTCCTTTCTTCATAATGTCCACCAGAATCACCCGTTTCATTTCCCAGAAGATAGTGACCATAACCTTTCCTGCAGAGGGAGCCATTTTGAACTTTTTCTTGCGTGGGGAGTCTGCGTGATGCCACTCCATGGACTGGCATTTTGTTTTAGGTTTAAAGTTTGTACCCAAGTCTTATCCCCAGTCACAATCCGTGAAAGGAAGTCATCCCCTTCTGTCTCGTATCGAACCAACGACTCGGAAGCAACTTTTCTTTCGGCTTTGTGATCTTCAGTCAGTTCGCGAGGAACAAACCGTGAACACACTTTTGAGTATCCCAGTTGCTGAATTATCGTATTCACACTTCCTTCACTAATTTCTAGCTCCAGTGATAGCTCCTTGTATATAACGCGCCGATTTGATCGAATGATGCTGTTAACACGTTGCACAGTGTGAAATGTCATAGCCGATGCCGGGCGACCTCTGCGTGGCTCATCATCGAGGCTGGCTTTCTCTCCCCGATGATCTCACACGTTTAGACCAGCGTCCAACTGTGCTTCAATCAACAACAGCATTTCCGTAAACGTTTAGTAGACGTTTGTGAATATTTCCAAGTGTTTCCTTCTCTGCGGTTAAGAACTCGATAACAGCTCTCTGTTTACGACTCACATCACTGCCAGACGCCATTTTCGAAACTGATTTAATTATCGGTTTTATACAAGGTCGTTTAAAATCAGTTTTATACAAGGAGGGGAGGTTCAAACTAGAAAAATCCGGTTATGTGAAGCGTAGAAAGTTCAAATTTACAGCCCAAAAGACATTTCAGCCCCATGGCCTATTATTTAGCAAAGAATAAAGGGTGGGGCAAAATATATTGAGTGCCCCTATAGTATATATATATATATATATATATATATATATAAACTCAGAATGGTCCCCTGAGAAACTTATATGTTAATCACAGACCATGCATGGAACAAGGAACTCTTCTGGGAAATTACATCCACTGTAGTTCGAATAGGTAATGATAAATGACAAATACTATAGTTTTTCTTTTTCATGATGGAAAGCCCAACGTGGGCACCGGGTTTCTTGCAAAGAGGTCCCAAAGTATAGCGTCCCTCACCAGCTATCTGCAAAGCAGATAGGATCCAGCTTTGGGACAGGATCTAGGGTTTACAGCTTACATCTAGCCTAATACATTCAGAAACTCAATATACGCAAGAAACTCGTTGCTTTCACGTCGGATTGAATACATCAAAGAAAAAGGGGAATTATTGTCTATTTATCCAAAAAAACAAAACTTAAACCTCAACCGGGACATTGAGCGTCCACTTTTCAAGGCACATAACACGTCCGTTTAATATACACAAACTCTGAATGGTCCCCTTAGAAACTTATATGTTGAACACAGACCGTGCATGGAACAAAGAACTCCTCTGGGAAATTACATCCACTGTAGTTCGAATAAGTAATGATAAATGACAAATACTCTAGTTTTTTCTTTTTCATTATGGAAAGCTATATTTTGGGGCCTCTTTGCGAGTAACCCGGTGCCCACGTTGGGCTTTCCATCATGAAAAGAAAAAAAAAAACTATAGTATTTGTCATTTATCATTACTTATTCGAACTACAGTGGATGTAATTTCCCAGAAGAGTTTCTTGTTCCATGCACGGTCTGTGTTTAACATATATATACTGTATATATATATATATATATATATATATATATATATATACACAAGGTGTCCCAAAAGTCAGTTTACCGAGGAAAATATTTTCTCCTGATGATTATTCTAAACATTATGACAATTTTTTTTACAGCAAAAAGCCAGCATGTCTTCAGGACCTTAAAGACTACATTTGTGAAGAATTCCAGCTCTTAAGCAATGATAAGGAACTATGTAAAGCAATTTGCCGGTCAACCGTTGACAGATACAAGATGTGCATCGAACAACATGGACGACATTTTGAACAGTTATTGTAACCAGAACTATTCTCATATTTTGTAAAAATGTTTCAGAAATTTGTTTTCTTTGTTTTCTTATGTTTTGTAAATATATTTATGAAACAAGTTTTTTCTTTGTAGTAAACTCACCTTAGGAGAACATTTTCTTCGATAAACTGACTTTTGGGACACTCGGTGAATATCATGTATGTACAGGAAACGAGATCGAAAGGAAATAAGGCAAGAGAGCTTGGAGCTGGGTACAAACTTTTCTACAGTGGAGCAGAGCAAAGAGGAAGAAATGGGGTGGGGTGTAGTGGTGTGCAAAGAGATGAAGGATGAAGTGGTAGAGGTAAAAAGGATAAATGACAGACTGCTACTTTTGAAACTTGTGGGGGGGGAGAGAATCTAAATGTTGTGAATGTATATGCACCACCAGCGGGATGTGACGAGGAAAAGATGGAGTTTTACAGGAATATGGACGAGGTCATGCAGGACATACCAGAAGAGGAAAAAGTGATGGTGGGTGGCGACCTAAATGGACCTGTGGGAGACGATAACAGTTATATTGAAGGGGTGCATAGAGGGTATGGACTGGGAGACAAAAATCCAGGAGAGCGAGTGATAGACTTTGCGGTTGCTTACGATTTGATATTGGTAAACACACTATTTGAGAATAACCGGAAACATCTAGTAACGTACAACAGTGGAGGTAGAAGTTCACAGATACATTATTTGTTATACAAAAGAACACATCGTAGTGAGATTGTAAATTGTAAGGTAATAGTAGGAGAGAATGCGGCGCCACAGCATAGACTGCTGGTGATGGATATGAAAATGAGAGGTGCTATAAATTCGAACCAGAAAAAAGTGGCTAAGATTAGGTGGTGGAGGCTTAAAGACCAAAGAATTAGAGAAGACTTTAAGCTAGCAGTACTGGACGATGGAAATGAGATGGGGTATTTCGACGAGAGGACTAGACTGGGCTGGAGCCAGGTAGCAAATAAGATCCGGGAGACTGGACAGACAGCGCTGGGGATATCGAGAGGAGGAAGAGATGGCAAGGAGACGTGGTGGTGGAGCCAAGAAGTACAAACAGAGATACAGGATAAGAATACGGCAAAGAAGAGATGGGATGAATCAAGAGAAGAATTGGATCGAGTGAGATATAAAGAGCAAATAAAAGGCATAAGAAAGCAGTGGCTCAGGCAAAGGCAGCAGGCTGGCAGAACATTTATGATGAGTTGGAGACACACGAAGGATCAGAAGAGGATCTATAGTATAGCGAAGGCAAGAAATAAAGCCATAAAGGATGTAACACATATAAAACAAGTCAAGTATTAAGGAGGTGAAGTACTGGTGAAGGAAGAGGAAATAAAGAAGAGATGGGAGTGTTATTTCCAAAACCTCCTAAAT
Source organism: Bathynomus jamesi (assembly GCA_023014485.1). Taxonomy (NCBI): domain Eukaryota; kingdom Metazoa; phylum Arthropoda; class Malacostraca; order Isopoda; family Cirolanidae; genus Bathynomus; species Bathynomus jamesi. The sequence goes on along the minus strand of JAJOZX010004315.1, from coordinate 275,638 downwards.
GTAGAAAATGAAAGGAGGATTTTTGAGGATGGCGTGGAAAATCTAGGTATGGTAAGAAATGTAGACAGAGAAGAAGTAAGGATGGCTTTAACAAAAATGAAGAATGGAAAAGCGGGAGGACCAGATGAGATACCATCAGAAGTATGGAAGTCGTTGGGGGAAGAAGGACTGGATATATTGTGGAGGATACTGATTGCAGTTTTTGAGACTGAGAGGATACCAGAGGAATGGAGGGAAAGTACATTGGTACCAATTTACAAGCTTAATCAGCCAGTTCGCTTATCTGGCTGAGTTGCCAAATTACGCTATTTATTTAATTAAAGCATATATTCTGGCTTAAACCGCAAGTTGGCTTAGAAGGCTGAGCTGCCAGATTGCGCTATTTATTTAACTAAAGCACATATTCTGACTTAATCCGCCAGTTGGCTTAACCCGCCAGTTGACTTAGAAGTCCTAACCAGCCATTTGGTATAATTAAATAATAATAACGTTTAAATATACAATCAAAAGAATTAAATAAAACAACATCACATCACTCTATTTAGACGAATTATTGGATTGGCATAATCCTAGTCGGAGGTGTACGTGCATTTGTGTGCGTTTGTCCCGGTCATCTGGCTTAAACCGCCAGTTGGCATAACCCGCCAGTTGACTTAGAAGGCCTAACCAGCCATTTCGTATAATTAAATAATAATAATAATAACATTTATATATACACATCCAAAAGAATTAAATAAAACACCATCACATCACTCTGTTTATTTAAACAAATTATTGGATCCAATTCACGAAATATATTGAAAATAAATATACATTCCTATAAAAGCGAAGGAATATATGCAATCAAAAATAATAATAGCATAAGAATTATGAACGAGGAGTATATATATAATAATAATAATATACAAACCCGGACCTATCCAACTAGTTCATTCCGTCGAAGGTCAAGCTTTTCATCCCGTCCTAGACACACAGTTTAGCTGGGAATACTACTACAATAGATCCAGTTGGCCAGGTGAAGTAGTGAGTTGACTTCTTTTACTCTCCATCTCACAGGTACACCGGATCATCGGGAATCTTCTTTTCTATTCCATGGAATTTTAGATCCTCCCCTTTTCCGTACCGTAACAGTTGAATTTTTTCAGTGTTAAACTTCATACAAAAACCATGCAACATCTAAAACTTACTACATCATTACCCCTAGCCCACCCTTCATGCATTAAAAAAGTTCTACTTTATCGGCAAACTTTGATTAGCATCCCCCCTGATTGTTCATCCCGGCGAAGGTCAAGCGTGTCACTCCACCTTAGACCTACTAAACATATAAATATTGATGAATATATATATATATATATATATATAAAGTAAAAAACAAATTAATTTATCAAATGAATTTACGAAAACAATTTCTCTATTTCAATTAAACCAATTTTTATCTTTTTATAACAAATTTTGCTTATTTTGAACTCTCGCACAATTTATATACGGCAAGCACAATAAATTTAAACAGTCCGAATTTGACCCAGTATAAATTAGTGTCTTTAACGATTATTTTTTACTTTAAACCTTTAAATTAACTTAATATTATAAAGCGAACTAAAACTACAAAGCGATGCCTGTAAATCCATTATTTACATCCAGTCAAAAAATAATCTTAAAAGCTCGAATAGATTCTGGAAAATTTTGCTACTTCTTTATTGAATCTCTTAGAATGCCTTGCTATATATATATACACATATATATATATAGTCTCTCTCTCTCTCTCTCTCTCTCTCTCTCTCTCTCTCTCTATATATATATATATATATATATATATATATATATATTATATATACATATATATATTTATCACCTAAAATTACGTCACGATACGCTCAAACATTTTAAACCTTACCGTATAAAAATTCATGTTACAATCTATTTAAACAACTAAAATAATTTAATTCATATAAGTAAGTGTAAAATTTATTTACTAATCATTATTATTATTATTATTATTATTATTATTATCACAATTATTACTAATTCAGAAAATATAAACACCAATAAACTTTAAACACAAAATAGGTAGGCTTTTGACAGGAGTAATAAAAGTCGAAGGAAAGAAAAAGGAAACGAGACATCGGACGACCAATACCAATTTTCTTTTTTTTTTAAATTTCGTAGCCCTCTCTCCGATGGGACGAAACGAAATTTCAACTTACAGCTTTCCCCCCAACCCGAGCACATAGTGCCGAACTGAGTTACCCATGCCTTTCACACCCCACACAGTTTCTAAGAATAAAAAATCGGGGATCTTTCTTGTCAATACTTTAAAACTTGCTGCATCAAGTTTTAAATTATCGCTAATAAAGGTCCCTTTTGAGAATCTTAGAAGTTGTGAGGTGTATGGGAAACGCACGGGTAACTCAGTTCGGCACTATGCGCTCGGGTTGGGGGGAAAGCTGTAATACTACAGCAAAATAGTAACACTAACCGGGGCGTAATGATACATCATGGGATATTGTCAGACACCTAAATGAACGTATCTCAGGACCGCCACAACAGTCAAAGTTGAGGTCTTCCAGGTTTCGTGGAGGAGCGAGTTGCTCTTGCGAGTTTTCTGATAATTATCATTTTGACAGTGATTTCAAATCACTAACGTGTGTGTGTGTGTGTGTGTGTGTGCCGTCTTCAGTTTTTGACTCTCTGTATATATATGTGTATATATATATGTATATATATATTATATATATATATATATATATATATTATATATATATATATATATATATATATTTCATTCAATTCCAATTGTTGAGTACTCCCAATGTGTGTCGGGTCGGTGGGTGGGGTCTTATCGATGTTTATTAAAGCTGAAAACATGAATTGATAAGAAGCTATGTTTTAGCTTTAAGGCAGATCATGTCTTCCGTTTATGATGATGTTTGTAGGGTAAAAAAATAAATATTAATGTCATAGAACATTTATATTGTTTATTGTGATTTTAAATCAAAGAATGAATGTAAGGAAAAGCTGAGTGAGACATCATGGGCAATCCCTCGCTGCTATATACTGTAGGTCAAACCGACGCATTCCGATGTACCTTCCATATACCTGCATCCTTTCCTTCTCGTCTCACGTAAAGTAACGTGGATGCGAAGACAATTTAATGTAAAAATGTATTTACTTTGTTTTCTATAAAAATTCACAGTCGCTCTCCGCCACACATGAACGCTTAGTGTAGGAGCGAGTTGCTTTATAGAAGTAAAGCACACAATTCCAGAACCAATAGACTCGATTATAGCAGAACTTAAATTGAACGATTTCAAACTTGTTGTTGCGGTTATATATAGGCCCCCTAATCAATCAGCTGATAAGGAAGAAGAGTTATATTGTGAACTAAAGAGAATAATAGGTAGTAAGCAGGCTTCAGTTATGGGTGACTTTAATTGCGTCAACGTGAATTACGATACAATGCAGGGAGACGCGGAAGGTAATCGTTTAGTTAATTTTCTCGAGGATAGCTTTCTCATTCAAAAGGTTGGGGAACCTACGAGGTTGGACAGTATTTTAGATTTAGTAATAACTACGGATGATAGGCTAATTACTGATCTTCAAGTAATAGAACCGTTAAGCAATAGCGATCACAATATGGTAGAGTTTGTCCTCTCAGTAAGTCACTCGAAACCAGCTAACTGAACTAAAATTCCCAACTTCCAGCACGCAGACTTTTGTAAATTTCGAAATAAATTGTCACACGTCAATTCGGAAATAGTAATGGGGAACTCCAACGCAAAACTAATGTGGGAATCGTTTGAAACAGTATTTAGGACTATAAATGAAGAATGTGTACCGTACAAAATTAAGCGTGCGAAAGTAAATAACAAGCCCTTGTGGTTTACTTATAGAGTAGGAGACATTATAAAGAGTAGAGATAGGGCTTATAGGCTACATAAGTTCGATAAAGACAATTTGTGGTTACGAAACAACTACATATCTCTAAGGCGTGAAGCGAAAAGTGTAATAAAAAGTCCAAGCGCGAATTTGAAATCTCCATAGCTCGTGACGGTAAAGAAAACCCCAAGCGATATTTTCAATACGTCAACAATAGAAATCCAGTAAAAAGTGTGTTGGGGCCGTTGAAAAATGTTAACGGAGATCTAGTTTCTGAAAACAAGGAAATGGCTACCTTGCTAAACGAATTTTTTACGTCAGTTTTTACTATAGAAGATGTAACGAATATCCATACGGTCATAGACATAATACCTTTTGATAATGGTAATATTTTGGATAATATTGTGGTTAGTGAAGGGGAAGTAATGCGATATATTGATAAAATGAAAACACGTAAATCACCGGAGCAGGATTCTATATATCCCATACAACTAATAGAATTAAAAGATATCACTGTTGTACCACTATCAAACATTTTTAATGCGTCTATTTCTGAGGGGTGCGTACCAGATAATTTCAAGTTAGGAAACGTAACACCTATCTTTAAGAAAGGCGATAAAGGTGCGGCGGGAAATTATAGGCCAATCAGTTTAATGTCTGTTGTAGGTAAGCTACTGGAATCAATAATTAGGGATCGTATAGTCGAACACTTAGAATTGCATAACAAAGAAATACGCAGCACGGTTTTAGGCGAAACAAATCTTGCTTAACTAATCTTTTAGAATTTTTTCAAAGCGTGTTTGACGTTTAAGATAGTCATCGGGCGGTTGATGTAGTGTATTTAGATTTTCAAAAAGCGTTTGACACCGTACCGCACAAAAGACTCATTGAGAAAACTAAAGCTCATGGAATCAGGGGTGTAGTAATAAATTGGATAGAAGAGTGGTTGCGAGGTAGGAAACAGAGGGTGGTCTTTGATGGAGCGGAGTCGTGTTGGGATAATGTAGCGAGTGGCGTTCCTCATGGTTCTCTATTGGGCTCCTTGCTTTTTCTTATATATATTAACGATTTAGATGTCGGCCTATTCAGTACATTTTCAAAGTTTGCGGATGACACGAAGCTGGGTGGTAGGGCGATTAATGACGAAGATAGAGGTAAAATCCAGAATGCTCTGAATAAAATCGTTGATTGGTCAGTCACATGGCAAATGAGATTTAACGTCGATAAGTGTAAAATTTTACATATAGGTTCGCGTAACGGTAATTTTGCGTATAGTATGTTAGGGAAAGAGTTGATAAGCGTAGAGCAGGAAAAAGATTTAGGAGTTATAGTCACTAGTGATTTGAAAGTAGCGAAACAAAGTACGGCAGCGGTCAATAAAGCGAACAAATTGTTAGGTTTTATAGCTCGGAATTTTGAGTACAAATCGCACGATATTAGTATAGTTCCTCTTTATAAATCATTAGTTAGACCCCATTTGGAGTACGCGATCCAATTTTCGAATCCGCATATGCGCAAAGATATAGACAAAATCGAAAGATTTCAAAGACGAGCAAGTAAGATGATTCCGTCGCTTAGGTCAAAGTCGTACGAAGATAGGCTTTAAGAGTTAAAATTGACTACACTCGAGACTAGGAGGCTAAGGGGTGATCTAAGCCAGGTTTTCAAAATAATGAATGGGTTCGATAACGTAGTTAGAGATAGCTTTTTCGAAATATCTCAAGATAATAGGACTAGAAATAACGGTTGTAAGTTGACAAGTAGAAGGTTCGAGACAGCAGTTGCCAAAAACTTTTTTACGCATAGCATATTAAATAGCTGGAATAGTTTGCCGGTAGAAGTTATTAGTAGCATGTCTATAAACATGTTTAAAAATCGATTAGATGCAGATGTTGATAGATTGGATATAGTTTAAGGTAGTAAAATTAAGGGTGGATACGATAGATTTTGATTCTCTTTTCATTAAAGATCACAGTAACCAGACTAGAGGTCATAGTATGAAATTATTTAAGCCAAGATGTAGAACAAATTTAAGAAAACATAGTTTTCCAAGTGTTGTGGGATATAGGGAGGCAGCATCTTGAGTTAGGGGATACTCTCTGTCCTTACACACCCCATTTAAAGAGATTCCTCTGCCGAGCGGTGCCCCCCATAGTACTGTAAGGTATTGAAAAACTTATGATCTTTACTTGCCCCACAAACACCTTTAAATGGGAGACCCAAAATCTGTGCACACATATTTCTACATTACTGTACAGTCTTTACAGCCACACCTACACTTTTCCTCCTAAGTATATATATATTGTAATGTATATGGTTGGAAATTGTGACTTGGTCCGCAATTGATATGGACCGTGACATATTTTTGGTTGGCAAGGTACTGGTATTGATGGATACCGTAATAAAATTTACTGTATTCTTTGGATCTGATATATTTGCATGTCGGTTATAAATAGATATAGTGTAACATATTTGTGGATAGTAGTCTATTATGACTTGATCCTCTGGATCCAGAGATTCTATCTTTAGTTTTAAATTGATAATTAGTTAGTTTTAAATTGATAATTATTTAGTTTTGTAAAAATTGGTTGTTGCCAATGTACAGGCAGTTTTTACATAGTGGAGCCGCCTCGATGGGCCGACGTGGCTCCTGGTGTGCCCACTATAAAAATTTATTATGTTCTTATGTTCCTTGTGGTTCGAAACCCACGTAAAATTGTAGGTCCCCTTCGCCACCACGGAGGACATGCACAATACACAATTACGAACACAGTTAGGTAGACCAGCCATGAGTGGATCCTCGGGTCGTTGTTGGTCTTAAACATTATAACATTATAACATAGTCATATACACCTGGCTCATCTGGCCTAATATGCAGTCTAATTTTTTAATTTGTACCATATCTCAAGAGTTGAAATTTCTCGGTGTTAAATATCATATTGTTGTTTTCTTACCATTTTGTTAATGTCCCTCTTGTCGTAATGTCTAATTAAGAATTAAATGTTTGTTTATAAGAATTTAATAATGTTTAATTAAATGTTTTGTTAATAAGAGTGTAGTAATGTCAAATTAAGAATTAAATGTTTGTTTATATGAATTTAATAATGTTCAATTAAGTTTTATTAAATAAGAAATTAAAAGGTTGTATTAAAAAATATAGAAATACGAGTTGGCAACGCCTGAACATAGGCTAGAGGCTGCGTAGAAATGCCCACAGTCATCGGACGGTCTTGGGCTAAGTAAGGTGTATTTGTGTGTGACGATGTAATTGTAAATTTAGAAAAGTATTTCCTGTCTCTCTCCGGCAAAAATTTTAACGTTAATTTCTCCCTCGCTTTACCCCGTTTATCTAAAAGTGTTTTCGGTATAAATAAAGTTAGTAAAGTATTAATCGAGTGTATAATTAATCCCCCGTCCCCCATGCCCATTTCAAATTATAATGGCCTCCACTCAGTCGCGTCTACACGTATTTATAAAGTACAGCGAAGCGAGTGTAAAGAGAATGATGAAGGATAAAGAGAAATGGAATAAAGAAAGAGAAAATAGTATAAAAAGCAACATAAGAAAGGTTAAAAGGTCTTAATTACTACATTTTGGTGGCAAGCGGTGTTCCTTTATATAAATATAAGGGCTTTCCCACGTTGCCTTATATTTCGGTCAAAATTGTTACTACCCGTATTATAGCATTAATAAATATTCTGTTTCGATTATTTAAATAGTAAGGTGCATTGTGTTAACCCATTTGCAAGCAAATTTCGATTCTCATTCCTTAAGAAATCATTGTAACTGTTTTTCAAGATGACGCCCATCATTTTCAAAATTTCTTCTCATAGCGAGCATTTTCGTAATTTTCGCGGTAAAAAATTTTTTTTTCTCTTCTCGTTGGAGTCTAGATTTCCAAACTGCTTTGACTCAAAATCATTCTGATTCGTCTTGTTGAAGCCGTAATAATGTGGAGTCAAAATTAGAGTCGAAATTCGAGGGTTCTTTGTTTCCGTTTTCTTCGCGGTTTCTTTAGATTTCGTTTCGTTCCGTCGGAGAGAGGGATACGAAATTAAAAAAAAAAAGAAAATTGGTATTGGTCTTCCGATGTTTCGTTTCCTTTTTCTTTCCTTCGACTCTTATTACTCCTGTTAAAAGCCTACCTATTTTGTGTTTAAATTTTTTTTTGTTTACATTTTCTGAATTAGTAATAATTGTGATGATATTAATAATAATAATGATTAGTAAATAAATTTTACACTTACTTATATGAATTAAATTATTTTAGTTGTTTAAATAGATTGTGACATGAATTTTTATACGGTAAGGTTTAAAATGTTTGAGAGTATCGTGACGCATTTTTAGGTAAAATATATATATATATAGTACGGCATTCTAAGAGATTCAATAAAGAAGTAGCAAAATTTTCCAGAATCTATTCGAGTTTTTAAGATTATTTTTTGACTGGATGTAAATAATGGATTTACAGGCATCGCTTTGCAGTTTTAGTTCGATTTATAATATTAAGTTAATTTAAAGGTTTAAAGTAAAAAATAATCGTTAAAGACACTAATTTATACTGGGTCAAATTCGGACTATTTAAATTTATTATGCTTGCCGTATATAAATTGTGCGAGACTTCAAAATAAGCAAAATTTGTTATAAAGAGATAAAAATTGGTTTAATTGAAATAGAGAACTTGTTTTCGTAAATTCCTTTGATAAATTAATTTTTTTTTTTACTTTATATATATATATATATATATATATATATATTCATCAATTTTTATATTTTTAGTGGTGGGCTGATTGTTGTTTATTTTTTCTTTCTTTCTTTTTCAGGACAATTCCGAGTGATATTTGTATGGTTAGGCTGTTTAAAATTTTTTTATTCTGAAATTAGATTTTATTGTGTGAAGGAGTGTTTTAACATTTTATTTTAGACGTGGTTCGGATTCAACATTAAACTGTAGGTCTAAGGTAGAGTGACACGCTTGACCTTCGCCGCGATGAACAATCAGGGGTGATGCTAATCAAAGGTTGCCGATAAAGTAGAACTTTTTTAAAGCATGAAGGATGGGCTGGGGTAATGATGAAGTAAGTTTTAGGATATGTTGCTTGCTTTTTGTATGAAGTTTAACACTGAAAAAATTCAACTGTTACGGTACGGAAAAGGGGAGGATCTAAAATTCCATGGAATAGAAAAGAAGATCCCCGATGATCCGGGTGTACCTGTGAGATGGAGAGTAAAAGAAGTCAACTCACTACTTCACCAGGCCAACTAGATCTATTGTAGTAGTATTCCCCGTTAAACTGTAGATCTAGGACGGGGTGAAAAGCTTGACCTTCGACGGAATGAACAATTTGGATAGGTCCGAGTTTGTATATTATTATTATTATTTATATACTCCTCGTTCATAATTCTTATGCTATTATTATTTTTGCATATATTCCTTCGCTTGTATAGGAATGTATATTTATTTTCAGTATATTTCGTGAAGTTGGATCCAATAATTTGTCTAAATAAACAGAGTGATGTGATGGTGGTTTATTTAATTCTTTTGGATGTGTATATATAAACGTTATTATTATTATTTAATTATACGAAATGGCTGGTTAGGCCTTCTAAGTCAACTGGCGGGTTATGCCAACTGGCGGTTTAAGACAGCTGACGGGGACAAACGCACACAAATGCACGTACACCTCCGACTAGGATTATGACAATCCAATAATTCGTCTAAATATACAGAGTGATGTGGTGGTGTTTTATTTAATTCTTTTCTACAGATCTACAGAAGTTAATGCTAGCAAAGACCCTAAGATCCACTCTAAGGTTAGCCAGGGAGAAAGAAGAAAGTAAGTGGTTAAAAGAAGAGAATAAGGGGTTAAGTATGTAGCAAAACCTATCACTCGTGGGTTAAAATTCATTCAGAAAGAGAGAAAGAAAGACACCATCACCATTCGCCGGCCACTGCCTGACAAGTCGAAAAAATAGTCGAAGAGAATACTTCCAGCTGTTGCAGACCAGTCCTCCACTCCATAGGGAAGTAGAGGATGCAGCCCGCTCTGCCGGAAAGGGATGGAAGATGAAAAGAAGTAAAATAAGAACGCATTACAAACCAGGCAACACATTCTTAACTCAAACACTATCATACCATGCAAACTACAGACATGCAATGAAGAGAGTTACAGACATGCAAATAAGAAGAGAGATTGAAAAAAGTATAAAGAATAACAAAAAATGGGTTAGTTTACGCTAAGAGCTACATCTAAGTTCGTGTTAGTTTAATTTTTTTGTTTTTTTTGCTGGCATCCCACGCTGGCATGTCACAAGCTGGCATTACACAGGTCAACAAATTTTTTTTGTTTCGTTGCTAAGGAAATTCGTACGAATTTAGGGTATTTTGGGGTTGCTGAATTCCAAAATGAAAGTAGTTTTTCCGATTTGGCTCTAGTTCTTGAGATAATGAATACCCTCAATTAATAGGAAACGTAACCATAACGCGTGCATATGGGAAACTACCGGAACATTCTGGATGGTGAGACACGCGAATATTCTGTGTTTACTCCGCGATCATTCTAAAATATTCCCCCTCCGTATATAAGTCATCGGCCACCCAACCAGTAAGTAGGCTCCGCCTGAACATTAAATTTTTTGCATTTTTACGTGTTTCAATGGGGTACCAATTATCTCATAAATTAGAGCCAATCTAGCAAAACCGATGTCATATTCGGAATCAGCACCACAAAGTTACCCCCAAATCACTCTAATATGATTGGCAATAAAATGAGTGTTGACCAGTGTTATCGTCAACAGACTCATCCTCGATCACCACCCCCCAGAGCTCCTGTTGCTAATTGTTTTATTATATTAAACAACGTTGATAATTTTAACGAGGTAGAGGGAAAAGGGTGAGGCTCAGAAGGAAAAGGGTGAGGCTCAGAGGGAAAAGGGGGAGGCTCATATGGAAAAGGGGGAGGCTCAGAGGGAGAAGGGGAGGTTCAAAGGGAGAAGGGGAAGGCTCAGAGGGAGAAGGGGGAGGCTCAGAAGGAGAAGGGGGAGGCTCAGAGGGAGAAGGAGGAGGGTCAGAGGGAGAAGGGGGAGTCAACTGGCGGGTTAAGACAGCTAACGGATTATGCCAATCCAATAATTCGTCTAAATAAACAGAGTGATGTGGTGGTGTTTTATTTAATTCCTTTGGTTGTGTATATATAAACGTTATTATTATCATTTAATTATACCAAATGGCTGGTTAGGCCTTCTAAGTCAACTGGTGGGTTAAACCAACTGGCGGATTAAGTCAGAATATGTGCTTTAGTTAAATAAATAGCGCAATCTGGCAACTCAACCTGTACACCTGAACAAGCCATTTACGCCTTCTAAGTCAACTGGCTGGTTAAGTCACAATATATGCTTTAATTAAATAAACAGCGCATTCTGGCAGCTCAGCCTTCTTAGCGAACTGGCGGATTAAACCAGAATGTACACTTTAATTAAGTAAATAGCGTAATTTGGCAACTCAGCCACATAAGCCAACTTGCTGATTAAGCCACCTGGCTGATTAGGAACATATTAAGACATCGGCCGCTCGGCTGAAGTCTTGATATGCGCTTGGCTCCTGCCAGGCGAACACCTCTCCTCCTCTCTCTCTCTCTTTCTCCTCTCTCTTTCTCTTGGGGATAACTCCGCCTCCATGTTGCATAACCCCTTGTTGCTCTTGCAACATTCCCCTCTCTCCCTTTGTTGCAGAACATCTTGCAACATTCGCCTCTCCCCGTTTGTTGCGCAACATCCTGCAACATTCCCTCCCCCTTTGTTGCATAACTTATGCAACATTTCCTTTGCAACATTGATCAACATTTCCAATTGCATTGCACTCTCTCCTTTTGCGTCCATCCTACTGGTCTACACCAGGGATCAGCGCTGAGTCCGCTGATTTTTTATATTGTGATGTGATCACATCCATCACAATATAAAAGTCAGCGGACTCAGCGCTGATCCCTGGTGTGGACCAACTCGAAATAGAGGAAATACGTGATAGAGGAGGCGGCTTCATGGACCATGATGTTTGCTGATGACATCGTGTTGTGCTCAGAAACAAGAGAGGGAGTGCAAGAGAAATTAGAGAGGTGGAGAGTAGCTCTGGAAACTAGAGGACTAAAAATAAGCAGAGAAAAGACCGAGTATATGAAATGTGCACCTGGAGACGAACAAATAGGAAGTGTCATGGTCCAAGAATTTATTATAAAGAAAGTTAAACGTTTCAAGTATCTGGGATCAATCATAGAGGAAAAGGGAGACTTGGAAGGAGAAATAAACAACAGAATTGAAGCTGGCTGGAAAAATTGGAGAGAGGTATCGGAGTATTGTGTGATAAGAAGGTGAATGTGAGGATGAAGGGAAAACTGTTCAAGACAGTAGTAAGGCCAGCACTACTATATGGGGCAGAAACATGGCCGATGAAAAGAAGCCTGGAAAAGAAAATGGAATTGGCAGAAATGAAGATGCTCCGATGGATGTGTGGAGTGACTAGAAGGGATAGAGTGAAGAATGATTTAATAAGAGGAACAACAAAAGTAACGGTAATCTCCAAGCAGGCACAGGAAAGGAGATTGAGATGGTATGGGCATGTCCAGAGGAGGGAAGAGGAGTATGTGGGACGACGGATGCTGAGGATGGAAATTCCAGGGACGAGAAGAGGTAGATCGAAGATGAGGTGGCGGGATAGACTGAAGAAAGATATGAGCGAAAAGGGACTGGAGGAAGAGGTGGCTCAAGACAGAAGTGAATGGAGAAGAACCATCTGCAACAGCGACCCCACATAGAAGTGGGCTAATAAGGCTGCGGAAGAAGAAGAATCAAGGACGGATCTAGGCATTTCAGTAAAGGGGTGAAAAAAGGGCGCAGTACTAAAAATTGTTTCTTAAAACATACCATCAATGAGCAAGTGTAAAATCAACTATGTTGTTTTATTAGATCAGTCTCATTCAAATATGATACAAAATAAAAATCTAATTTGGGTACAACAATTATCATAGAAAATTTATCAAACAATTACAAATGTCTTGCCAATTAAAAGAACTATCCAGTCCCGTAGCCAGGACTTCCCAAGGGGGGGTGGGGCGAAATTGTAGAAGGGCGGACCTTTCGGTCACTACGGAAGGGGTTTAGAGTAGTTTAGAGAAGTTTGTGAAGTTTCTAATGAAAATGCAAAAAAAATGCGTGTTTATTTACTAAATGATGTTATATATTAAAATATCACATCAGAAGTGATAACTATGGTTACAAAAGTGGACCTTTCCTGTCAAGGAGGGGGTCGAACGGGGGGGGGGGCCTCGTTCGACCCCCCATGTCTACGGGCCTGCTATCAGAATAAGATGAAGATACAAATAGTAATATAGGCACTTATGAAAACCACTACAGCTACAAATTTAGAAGTCTCAAAATATGATAGAATTTGAATAAAATAAAATAACCATGATCTATTTACAAAAACAAAATTTGTTTTCAGAGGTATACACATCATTCAAATAGGGCACTTGCATGAAATTGAGGGGGTCCGGACGTCGCCGACTCCCCCCCCCCATAAATCTGCCCTCGTGTGTGTATATATATATATATATATATATATATATATATATATGAGGCTATCAAATGACGTATTGCATTATGCTATACAGAATACGTAGTGTAATGCTGTTGCCTCATATCTACTATTATGAACTGAGTACATCTAATTTTGTTATAATCTACACCTAATCAACTTGTTCGCTAATTATCGTATGTTTTGCATTTACTTAAACTACACAAGCGCGGATTCATACCGGTTTAGAATGTTTTGCACAAAACGGTCAGAATTTACAAAATATGCAAATTTCAGGTTTGCTTAAATAAACATCGTTGGGAAGCGACCGTTTAATGAAAGATATTTGTTGCGTCTTTTAAGCGGTTATAACATTAAAGGAAAGTATGAGACCATTTTAAATTAGACTTAGACTAAAGGAAAACACGTCGGACTTGGAATCGGTTTGTATGAAATGAAGCAACATACTGCAATGTGCGTTTTTAGTCTCATATATGCCAAAGAAAAGAACCCAAAATGCTTAAAACAAAGGAGTTTCTCGGGCTCCGTCCCCTAAGACCCCGTCAAGGGCGCTGTCCGTGAACACTACTGGGTGCCTAGGCGACCCCCAGACCCCCGGCCAGCAAACCGGTTACTTTTAGGTTCTGGATCCGCCCCTGTTACAAGGTTTCAACAAATATGATTAATTTTCCTGTGACAGGTGAACATAAAAAGTGAATCGGCTGAAATAAAAATTTAAACTTTTAATTTTTATCCACTTCAGATATTATACTTTTTTATTACCTAAATTTATTTACGGTATAAATACCCTCATTTTTTATCAAACTTAATTGTATACACACCGTATTTGATACACCTAATAAAAATTTAATTATCAAATGTTCAATCTTACCTCCTAAAAAAAGTATCGTAATATTAAATTGACTTGGATTCTTCTTTGAAAACAAACAAATTTATTAATTAATATTATTTTACTATTATTTGTAATACATAAATCACTGTATACAGGGTGTTTCATAACATGTGGGATGCACTTTCAGGATGGATTCAGGACCTGAAAACAATGAAAAGAGTTTATATAAACATATGCCAGAAATCGTTTTGTTTCCGAGTTACAGCCCGTTTTGTGTTCCAGCAATTCTTTTCGCAAACTGTTTACAAACACTGCTTGCCGACAATGTTTGTGAGTGTGTACGAGACTTATTTCATGTATGGTCTTGCCGAGTGTACTGTTTCGTACATTCTATGACGTGTTTCAATATCGTTGAGTGTAGAGCCATCAGTCAGTCAAAGGTGCATCGCGGTGTTTCACTGTTCGTATTCGTAACTGCTTACCGTGAATATGTGCAGTCCAATGAAAAAAAAACCTAAAAGTTTTTATGCTATTTGGTGATAGTGTGCATTTGAAGTGAGAATGGAGGCTTATTCAAACAGAGAAATGACAGATATGCATCTCGTGTATGGACTTGCCGATTGTAATGCGGCCGCAGCAAGACGTCTGTATGCGGAAAAGTTTCCGAATCGCCGTCTGCCATATAAGAAGACCTTTCAGAGAATAGATGAGTGTCTTGGTGGTACAGGATCATTCAACAAGCGAGTTTCAGATGGTGGTAGACCAATCAGCGCCAGAATTGTTGAGTTGGAGAAGCGGGTCCTGAATCGCGTGAAGGAACATACTGGTGTCAGCACCCGAAGGATGGCAGTAACAGAGGGTGTAAGGTACACAACTGTGTACAGAATTTTAGTGGAACAACAGCTTTACCCATATCACATTCAGAGAGTACAAGGCCTTACTGAAGCTGATTTCCACCACGAGAAGCTTTTTGTACTTGGTTCCTTCACGGTGTGCTCGCGATCCTCTTTTTCTATCCTCGGTGTTGTTTTCTGATGAGGCTGCCTTCACAAGAAATGGCGTGATCAATTTTCACAACACTTATCACTGGGCCGAAGAGAATCCGCATGCCCTCATCCAGTCAAGGCACCAACAACAATTTAGTATCAATGTATGGGCAGGACTTATTGCCGATAACTTAATCGGTCCTTTTGTTTTGCCTGGAAGATTAACAGGAGAATCCTATTCCAATTTTTTAAGGAATGATTTAAGCGATTTACTAGATGAAGCTCTCTTGGTGTCCGACGTCGTATGTGGCTTATGCATGACGGCACTCGGCCTCATTTAAGTCGAGTAGCCAGAGACTATTTGGATGACCATTTCCCTGATAAATGGATAGGCCGTGGAGGACCCATTGCGTGGCCCACTCGCTCCCCCGACCTGAATCCACTCGATTTTTACCTGTGGGGTCATCTGAAATCCATTGTTTACGTGACACCCATTGACAACGTTGAAATGCTTCGCCAACGTGTAGAACAAAGCTGCCAGAAAATCTGAGGAATATCTGGAATGTTTGAACTCGTCTTGCAGTCTATGACGAGCCGTGTTCAGGCGTGTATTCAAGCGCAAGGCGGTCATTTTGAGCATTTCCTTTAAAGGTAAGGCGGATACTTGCTGGAACAGACAACGGGCTGTAACTCGGAGAAAAAGCGATTTCGGGCATATGTTTATATAAACTCTTTTCATTGTTTTCAGGTCCTGAATCCATCCTGAAAGTGCGTCCCACATTTTATGAAACACCCTGTACATTCCCAAAGAGAAATTATGTTCTCCATCAATGCGAAGAATGAGTGAAGCCCTTCTCGCCTTTCCCAAATCTCCAGTGAGCGAAAAAAGCCTTTCCACATTCGCTGTAGAAGCAGGAATAGAAATGCATTTCCTAGCGAGCATAGCTTACTTGGAATAGTCCTTTTGATTTTTACTCCAGTAATCTTCGACGTTACCTGAAGATCTTTTCACCTAGAGATACTATTAAGTTCTGTTGAAACGTTACTGGTTTTCGCTTTCTTAGACGGAGGAGAATGTTGGCCAGACTTTGTAATTTTAAATAATCAATACCGTGACTAAGGCCTACGGTAATACCTTGGAATTCCCCCCCCCCCCCCCCGTTTTTGTGTTAATCTGGTAGCATTAAAAAATTTTGACATTGGGAAACAATGGCAACATGATATACTGTAGGTACTGTTTATGTCAAAGAAATTTAATATATTTGTTGTTTAAGTTTAGGTTTTAAAAAAATTATAAACGAATCCTTGAATCCGATACAAATCCGAACACGAATCCTATAAAAATTTTCGAATCTGAATCTCAACCCAGCACAAACCCTTCGAACCTGCATTCGGATTCGTCCATTTATATATATATATATATATATATATTATATATATATATATATATATATATGAAGTAAACCACACAAGGAAAGAGAAAAATGATTCCAAGGCCTTTTGTGCATTCAGAAGTACACCTCGTCACTCGTCAGGTAAGGAATGGAGCAGGCGAGATTCCCTAAATATATACAGTGGGTCGGAAACAAAAAGATTCGCACATAATTAACAAGACTTAATGAGAGGCAAATGGAATTTAAACAGGATATTGTCAATTTTAGACATTCCCCACTGATATTGAAATTATTTTTAAAATGGATAAATGCACATTCTAGATTCTAGAATATTTCTTTCAATTATATCTCTGTTTTTTAAGAGCGCTTTAGAGTTATCCCAATTGGTGCTATGATTACTGTACATCTATACATATGGTTAAACAATGCATTAGAATTATTTGCTGTTCTACACGCATATTTATGCTGTTTTACACTAATATCTAACGTTTTACCCGTTTGGCCTATATATACTGACTTACATTTTGTACATCTGATCGAATACACACAACCAACCACATTATCCTGGCTATTCTTTATTAGGCATGATTTAACAGTATTATTATACTTAAAGAGTACACTGATGCCAATTGCTTTAAGTAAAGTTGGAAGATATTAAAAATTAACATGGTAAGGTAGGCTAAGGATATTTTTACGCTGAAATTCCTTTACAGTTACATTATTATAATACCTATTCTTGGCTTTTCTAAGGCAGTTATCTAAAAATAAAATACGATGACATAATTTAGTACCAATATTCATGATATTGCATAACTCGGAATCTAAAAATTCAGGACAACAATTCTCAATGCTCTGAGAAACATAGCAGAGAAAATAGAAGATTTAATCGAGGGATGATGGTCAGAATAAAAATGCACATAAGAGTTATTATTAGTAGGCTTGCGATAAACTTCAAATTTGAACTGATTAGAGTATCTCAGAATTTTTAGATCCAGAAAAGATAAGCTTCCATCATGGGACTAAATTGTTGAGCCTACCAAGAAATAAATCAACATCCAAATTATTAGGCCAAAGGCTTAAAATATCATCCATATAGCTGTACCAAACAAGGTTAAAATTAACAGTCGTAGGCAAAATTCTGCTTTCAAAAAATTCCATATATAAGTTAGCCAATACAGGTGAGAGGGGGATTTCCCATCGCCAATCCAAACGACATAACATAAAACTTATTTTCAAACTGAAATTTACAATCTTTGACGCAAAGCTTAATTAACTCAATACTAGTGTTGTGTTGAACAGGGAAAGAATATTCAGAGATCTTGTCTTTTAAAAAATCAAGTAGGTCATCAACAGACACTTTTGTGAATAACGAGCAGACATCAAAACTTACCAGTTTGAAATTAGGGTCATTAGGAAACTTCAGTTTGTCAATAAAATCCATGCTATTTACAATATGTGACTTGGAAATAGAGTCAACTAACGGCGCTAATAAGCTAACTAACCATTTAGATAGCTCATAGGTTACGGAGCTTACTGAGCTAACAATAGGCCTCATGGGATTATTAACTTTTGCCTACGATTGTTAATTTTAACCTTGTTTGGTACAGGTATATGGATGATATTTTATGCCTTTGGCCTAATAATTTGGATGTTGACTTATTTCTTGGTAGGCTCAACAATTTAGTCCCATGATGGAAGCTTATCTTTTCTGGATCTAAAAATTCAGAGATGCTCTAATTAGTTCAAAATTGAAGTTTATCGCAAGCCTACTAATAATAACTCTTATGTGCATTTTTATTCTGACAATCATCCCTCGATTAAATCTTCTATTTTCTCTGCTATGTTTCTTAGAGCATTGAGAGTTGTTGTCCTGAATTTTTAGATTCCGAGTTATGCAATATCATGAATATTGGTACTAAATTATGTTATCCTATTTCATTTTTAGGTAACTGCCTTAGGAAAGCCAAGAATAGGTATTATAATAATATAACTGTAAAGGAATTTGAGCGTAAAAAAATATCCTTAGCCTACCTTACCATGTTAATTTTCAATATCTTCCGACTTTACTTAAAGCAATTGTCATCAATGTAGCTTTTAAGTATAATAATACTGTTAAATCACGCCTAATAAAGAATAGCCCGGATAATGTGGTTCGTTGCGTGTATTCGATCGGATGTACAAAATGTAACTCAGTATATTAGGCCAAACGGTTAAAACTTTAGATATTAGGATAAAACAGCATAAATATGCGTGTAGAACAGCAAATAAATCTGCTGCATTGTTTAACCAGATGTATAGATGTAATCATAGCATCAAGTGAGATAGCTCTAAAACGCTCGTTAAAAACAGAGATATAATTGAAAGAAATATTCTAGAATGTGCATTTATCCATTTTAAAAATAATTTCAATAACAGTGCGGGAATGTATATAATTGACATTATCCTGTTTAAATTCCTTCTGCCTCTCATTAAATCTTGTTAATTATGTGCTAATCTTTTTGTTTCCGACCCGCTGTATATATTTAGGGCATCTCGCCTCTTCCCTTCATTCCCTGACGAGGTGGACTTCTGAATACACGAAAGCCCTTGGAATATTTTTTTTTCCTTGTGGGTTTCCATCATTCATTCATTTCACGTGTTTAATTGTGAAATTTATGCCATATACTATATATATATATATATATATATATATATATATATATATATATATATATATATATATATATACTGTATATGTGTATATATATATAAGAATCGGAACCACCTGTATGCGAAAACGACAGAGAAAAAAAAAAATAATCTTAACCAACATTCAGAGCCTTAAATCAAATCATTCCCTGGACAGAATAAAGAATAGCCCGGATAATGTGGTTCGTTGCCATTATTCGATCGGATGTACAAAATGTAACTCAGTATATTAGGCTTAACATACATCATTCATTCATTTCACGTGTTTAATTGTGAAATTTATGCCATATACTATATATATATATATATATATATATATATATATATATATATATATATAGGATCGGAACCACCTGTATGCGAAAACGACAGAGAAAAAAATAAAAATAATCTTAACCAACATTCAGAGCCTTAAATCAAATCATTCCCCGGACAGAGTTCTGTACCTGAAAGACTCATGCAAGAAGCCGGAGCAGATTTTGCATGCCTCACGGAAACTCATCTAAAGGACTGCCAGGCGAACTGTGAAAACTGTGAGTTCTGTGTTGACAAAAAAGAAATACAATTTGACAAATATAACATACTCCGTGCCGACAGAACATTGAGACGTAAAGGAGGATGTGCTATTCACTCACGTGAAAGACATATGACAGAAATGACTATAAGTACATCAAACAGCTAAGTAGAATGTGTAGCAGCAAAAGTTGAAAAATTAAATATGATACTAATTGTAATGTACAGACCCCCAAACACGCCAACCTCAAAATTTTCAGATTCCATTTCAGAGGTAAGAAACTTGGTAAAAGATCTCCACTCTCCAGCACCAAATATTTTTCTCTGTGGTGATTTTATTTTCCCATTCATGAAATATAAAAGGATAGGAAAAAATATATGTATACACCAGGACAAGGGGGACACACGGGAAGACCAGGAACACGTAAAAATGCTACTACCTCTAGCTGATGAATTTATGTTAACACAAGAAATATCAGAAAGCACAAGAAAAAACAACTGCCTAAATTTGGTATTAACAAACAACAGCAACCTAAGTGATAATGTAGAAATATCTCCAAATATAATATCGGACCATAACATTATTGAAATAGCAACCAATATAAAGGCAGCCGGAAAGGAAAGAACACGAACAACAGAATGAAGCAAATTCAAAATTTTTTATTTTCACTCCAAAGCTATAAACTGGGAAGATGTTGCATCCAGCATGGAAGTAATAGATTGGAAAACCATTTTCGAGGCCAAGACAACGGAAGAGATGCTATTGACTTTAAAGGAGAAGACGCTGGAAATTGTGGAAAGACATGTCCCAAAAATACAACAAGGAGGAAAGAGAACCAGGTTCGAGAGACAAAGGAGGTCATTGTTCTGAAAGAGAAAAAAAGTGACTGCAAAATTAAATAACTGTAAAGATAACAACATCAGAAAAATATTAAATGATAAACTGCAGAGTATCGATGACGTCATACAGGAACTAATTGAGAAGCATACAGAAAAAGAAGACGACGCTATAGAAGCGATAAAGGTTAACTCAAAGTACTTCTATAATTTTGCAAAAAGAAAGTCGAAAAATCATGCGACTATCGGACCTCTGAAAAACGAGAACAGTACTTTATCTGATGATCTAACAGAAGTATCTGAAATAGTAAGAGCTCAGTACGAATCATCTTTCAGTATCCCAAAATCTGACAAACTGATATGTGATAGAAACGCGTTCTTTGAAGAACTACAAGGGGAAAATATAATGGACTTTGACTTTAAGACAGATGATATCACATAAGCTATAGGGAAACTTAAAGCACACTCAGCGGTAGGACTGGATAAATGGAATGCCACACTGATCAAAAACTACAAGAATGCAATCGCTGAGCCCCTATATTGGATATGGAGACGATCACTAGATATGGGAGAAATACATGGCATCCTGAAGAGCGCGAACATAGTCCCAATATATAAAGGAGGAGATCGATCCGAAGTCAAAAACTATAGGTCAGTGTCGTTTACATCTCACTTCACCAAAATATTTGAAAGAATAGTTAGACAGAAAATCTATGACTTTTTGGAAACTCAGAAAAAATTAAATGATAACCAACATGGGTTTCGGTCAGGCAGATCATGCCCATCACAACTAATGGAACACTACAACAACATTAATGCTACAATTGAAAGTAATGAAAACTATGATGTACTATACACAGTCTTTGCCAAAGCGTTCGACAAGTGTAACCATGGAATCATAATACATAAATTGAAGTATATGGGAATAACAGGAAAAGTAGGGAAATGGATATATAATTTCCTTAGTGAGCGGCGGCAAGACGTTAAAGTACAAGGAGTATCTTCATCAGAATCAGAGGTCCTTAGCTCAGTATCACAAGGAACAGTATTAGCTCCACTACTCTTCATAATCATGCTAACTGACATAGATGAGGACGTTACCAGAGACAGCACAGTAACGTCATTTGCGGATGGCACAAAGATCAGTAGAAAAATAAGAAACCCAGAAGATAAAGGATCTCTACAAACCCATATGAACAGAATTTATAAGTGGACGGAAGACAACAATATAAAGTTTAACACTGAGAAATTTCAGCTGTTAAGATACGGAAATGGGCAGGAAATTCAGAGAAATTCTAGAGCAAAAAATTTAGGGGTTGTAATGACTGATGATGCGAAATTTGAAACACAAAATAAGATAGTAAACAGAGCAAAGAGAATAACTGGGCAGATACTGAGAACTTTTAAAAGAAGAGACAGAAATATAATGACTCCTCTACTGAAAACACTGATCATACCCAAATTGGAATACTGCTCGGTCCCAACATGCCCATATAAAAAAAGAAGACATTAGACAGCTAGGAGGGATTCAGAGAAGCTTCACAGCCAAGATCAAGGAGTGCAAAGAACTAAATTACAGGGAAAGGTTACGCGAACTAAACCTTTATTCACTGGAAGGGAGGAGAGAGAGATACACCATTATTTACACTTGGAAAATAATGGATAAACTAGTCCCTAATCTTACTCTGAACCCTGTAACTCCCCAAACAACAGTGGAAAGTAGAAAAGGAAGAGTGTGTCGTGTTCCCAAATTAAAGGCTAGACAGGGAACATCCTTAACCCTGAGAGAAAATAGTTTTGTTGTGAGAGGACCAAACTGTTTAATTAGCTGTCCAAAGACCTAAGGAACACGAATGGTGTTGCAGTGAACATCTTCAAAAGAAGATTAGATGCCTGGCTCAGAAGAATCCCCGCTTAGCCGGGCGTACCTGGCTACGTGAGGTGGAGAGTACAAGAAACCAACTTACTACTTCACCAGGCCAACTCGAGAGGAAGGGCGACAAGCTTTACCTTCGTGAAATAAGGAATCATCGCACGGAACCTTTGAAAGGTTGAAAGGAAAGGTATATATATATAATATATATATACAGAGGGTGTCCATAAATTATTCACCCCATTATAAGCCTTAATAAATTCGTTATTATAGGAGCTATCTTAAAACGGTTTGCGGGAATTAATAACACAACTCAAGAAATGTTTGTTTTAATTCAGTAAACCTCCACGTGAGCCCCATTGGTAGCACGCAGAACATCAAGGCGATAGATGATTTCGTTCCAAACATTAAGAAGCATGTCTTGCGTGATGGAAGCTAATGTCTCTTCAATCCGGTGTCTTAATTCTGTGATGTTATTAACCTTCTTTGCATACACTCTGTCCTTTGCGTAGCCCCATAAAAAGAAATCCAGAGGCGTGATATCCGGGGAACGAGGAGGCCATGGAATAGGACTATCTCGCCCGATCCAACGAGAAGGGAACTTTTCATTGAGGAACCTCCGCACTTCTAATCCCCAGTGTGGCGGTGCCCCATCTTGCTGAAAGAACACACGGGGCTGCATATCCTCAAGCTGAGGTGCAGCATACCATTCAAGCATATCTAGGTAATTTGTAGCCTTCACAGTGTTCTCATGGAAGAAAAATGGTCCAATCACACGGTTATGGGAGAGAGCACACCAAACGTTTATCTTGGGACTGTTGCGTTCGTGTTCAATAAATTCATGCGGATTTTCTGATCCCCATATACGACAATTGTGTTTGTTGACTTTACCAGACAGATGGAATGTCGCTTCATCACTGAAAACGACATTGTTCAAAGAATGCTCATCTTCATCATTACGGTCAAGAATGTCAACAGCAAACTGTACCCGTTTGGGTTTGTCATTTGGTAGAAGTTTCTGCAAGGTTTGCAATTTGTAAGCATAAAGTTTCAACCTCTTGTGAACCACTTTATGCACTGTTGAACGCGGTTTTTGCAGTTCTCGGCTTGCTCGGCGGATGGATTTTGTAGGACTTCAGATAAACGCCTCCTGAATTCCTGCTATCTTATCTTCAGACACACTAGGCCTTCCAGCTCCTTTCTGATGTAGCACACTGCCAGTTTCTTGAAATTGTTTCAGCCATCGCTTGAGTGATTGCTTTGTTGGTGGAGTTTTCTGATATTCCTCCCGAAAACGTCTCTGTACAGTAATTAGAGATTTGGTTTCCCACATCCACAGCACACACATTGCTTTCTCCTTCATTGTCGCCATTGTGCCCCTAGTGGATGTTCTGCGAAATAAAGAAAAAATTTCTTGAGTTGTGTTATTAATTGCCGCAAACCGTTTTAAGATAGCTCCTATAATAACGAATTTATTAAGGCTTATAATGGGGGTGAATAATTTATGGACACCCTGTATATATTATATATATATATATATTAATATATATATATATATATTGTGTGTGTGTGTGTGTGTGTGTGTGTGTGCATGGCCGACGAGAGCTGCCCCGGGCCCCGGGGAAGGATTGGTATATGGGCCCCCCCCCCGTTTACTCAGTATTTTATTATGAATGGTTTTTGTATACATAACAAGCAAACTGACTATATGTCCAAGTCACTATTCAAAATATACAGTATGAATAAACAACTCGGAAGAAAATGACCATTTTATTTTTCGAATCAATTATATTAATTCTATCACCATACAATTTACAAATGCAGTACCAGTCCATACATGCAAAACAATTGTTTACTGCAAGATTTTCATAATTAGAAGTGTACTTTCTTTGCCTTCTCTCTAGCAAAGTGGTAAATGATTCTGATGAAATTTAAAGTACGGGCTAACTGGCTTTCAATTACAATGGTTCCCAGATCTGTCAGTCGGTCTTGGGCATTGGTGGACCGCAGATAATATTTTATCTGTTTCAGTTTGACCATGATAATCTGCATAAAATGTATGTTCATTAATTATATTTCCTCTCTGTTATTTAATAAATTGCTTTATTAATATTTTTAGATTTTACCCCCCTCTTCCCCGTGCCTCGGGAATTTATCCCGGCTTCCCCGACCTCTCGGCGGCCCTGTGTGTGTGTGTGTGTGTGTGTAAGTCCCAGTTTTGAGAACCAAACATACATTGGGTTACTAACGGACAAGAAGATGCTCGTTTATTCCCACTACAACAGAGAAAGAAAATTAGTCCAGGCAATCTAGAGCAAAAATAGCTTCAACCTGGGCAAAATTGCTTCAGAAGCTTTCTAAACTGTTTCCAGCTCAGGAACCATTGCAGAATAACATATCCAAAATCCGACAAAATTGGACCCCGGGAACACCCCCAAAAATGAAATTCAAAATGGCGGACTGGCAGTTTCCTACGAAATACAATAAATTTTAATTTCGCTTTGTAGAGAGAGTTATGACGTTTTTCTTGATCAGTAAAATGTTTTAAAACACATTTTCGTTTCTAAATTAACCTATATGACACTAAAAATTGTATTAGGCGGCTAGTATTAAACTATGACGTCACGTAATGTAAATAAAATATACTGTATGGAGTGTATGTGAGAATGGACATTGCTACATCTTTATAAACTTATATTATATACAACTCTTTAATTCCTACTACCCACTATCAAATCTGCGTATTTGTGCTTGTCATTTTCTTTAAAACTGTTATTATGTACTCCTTTTAAATACTGCAACACAGTTTATTAATTTGTGTTTTCTGTTTCAGACTGACTCGGTGTACGGCTGACTCGGTGTGCGTCCGCCTTCAAGAATGCAGACCCCTGAAGAATTGTGCGTGATTTGTAAGGAGAAATTGGACAGCGGACAGGAAGTGGTTCACATCTCGCAAAAAGGAGCAGATGGTATAAATGCATCCAGCCGCAGCCGTGGAAGCGATGTTGTTGCAACAGCTGGAATAAGTGTTCACGTTGTATGTAGGAAAAGGTTTACGGATAAAAAGACCATTGAAATAAAGAAGCGACAGACCGCAGCCGAGGCAATACCAAGGAAAAGTGCTCGTTTTCATGAATACGCATTTTCCAGTGCTACTCACTGTTTGTTTTGTGATACCTTTGTGGCCTTTTTTTCCAAACACAAACCAAAATCAGAGTATGTCAAAATAAGAACTACAGAGTTCTCCGAAACCATAAAAAGGTGCTGTGAAAGCCGCTGCGATGAATGGTCGTTTAATGTAAAAGGCCGTCTGGAGTATTATCTTCGTGATCTTCCTGCTGCAGATTGTGTCTACCATCACACCTGCAGCGTAAATTTCCGAAGTGGAAAAAACATTCCTCGCGCATACTCCTCCGACGATCATGATTCGAAGAAAGGGAGACCAACTAATGAAGAGCAACACCAAGCATTCCTTCAGACCTGTGCTTACCTGGAAGAGAATGATGATGAACAACTGTTGATTGGAGACCTAATTTCCAAAATGGAGGAATATCTTCAAGGAAGTCAGAGCTCTGTCTACGAACGCAGGCACATGAAGAGAAAGCTTTTAGAACGTTACGGAGACAATATCATAATATCAGGTGAAAGTGGGAAGGCAGATGTAGTAACACTACGAGAGACAGCTAATGAAATTCTTATAGATTATCACAAAAAGTCGAAAGAATGTGATATAGATATAGAGCTACAGAAGATTTACCTAGTAGAAGCTGCTGCAAAAATAATCAGAAGTGATATCAAGTCTGTCGACTCGCCTAGAAAAGATGTGTATCCATCTCCAAATGACATCACTGCAGAAAGTGCTCTTGATTACATTCCCAACAGTCTGAAATTGCTATTATCAAAAGCATTTGCGGGACAGGATGCTTCAAGAAAAATAGGTGCAATTGGGCAGAGCATTATGCAAGCAACCCGTCCTAGAGGATTACTATGTCCACTACAGATCGGTTTGTCGGTTCAGCTACACCACAACTTTAGGTCAAGGTACCTTATTGACGTTCTCCATCAGCTGGGTTACTGTTCGTCGTATGCAGAAGTAACAAGATTCGAAAGAAACGCGGCGCTGGCAAGTGGGTCTGGCTCTTTTACTGTTGATGAAAACACTGCAGTCCTTCTAGCAGCAGATAACGTCGATCATGATGTCTGCACTTTGGATGGGAAGAATACCTTTCATGGAATGGGTATGATTGCCGCAATAACTCCGAAGATCAAGATCCACCCTTCTATTCACAGGCGTAATGTTGGTGACAATGACATTAAGAAGATTGCAACCGTTGACATTAGGGAATATAGACACGCGAGAAGCATGTTGAGGGACATCTCATTCCGCGAACTTCCAGTACCCACTGCCACCATAAGTCGACTTAGTCTTCTCTGGCAGATATCTTCAGCAGAAAGATCAGGTCCAAGTTGGTCCGGAACAATGCAGGCAATTCACGGTGGATCAAGTGTCTCACATCCAGGTGTGGCGTCGATCACGTTCCTTCCCATCATAGATATGTCGCCAACTGACATGACCTGCATATTTACGACATTACTATATTTGAGCAAGATAGCACGCGATCAAAAAGTCCCATGCATTATTACCTTTGATCAGCCTTTGTTCTGGAAAGCTTCCCAAATCATCAATGAACAGAGAGACCTGCAGGACATTGTTTTAATGCTGGGATCATTTCACACTCTGATGAATCTTTTGGGAGCAGTCGGTACTCTTATGAATGGTTCAGGATTGTCTGAAGTACTTCAAGAAATATACGGACCAAATGCCGTGCAACACATGATGTCTGGAAAAGCTGTTTCAAGAGCGATACATGATCATATGATAGTAGATGCAGCTCTTAGTACCTTACTAGTCGCAGACGTTTTCCCTCGTAATGAAGATGGAACTCCTCATGACCTCCATAAGGAAGCTTGTGACCTGCTCGACGATGTTATGACCGCCAAACAATCAGTTGAGGATGTGGAATCTTCGAATGCATTGTCTCAGATTGCTACCACTTTGGATGCGAAGAAAACTGACCTACAATCTACTTCGCAAACAAGTCAACTCTGGTTGGAATATCAGCGAATGATCAACATTGCACGTTCCTTGATAACAGCAGACAGAACCGGCTCGTGGGATTTGCACTTGCAAGCTATGCTGGAGACCATCCCCATAATTGCAGCAGCCGGACATCACAATTACCTGAAATCGATATACCTGTACCTGCAGAAAATGTTAAGTTTGCCTTCTGAAAATCCAGCCGTTAACAAAATGTTCCAGGAAGGTAAGTTTGTGGTAAGAAGAAGCGACAGATTATGGGCCGGACTCGGCACAGACCTGGTGATAGAACAAGTACTAATGCGTTCCCTGAAAAGCAGAGGCGGACTGACACGCGGAAGTGGATTTACAGACATCCAAAGGACAACGTGGCTCTTTTCTATGGCTCTGTGTTCCACTTATAACTTAGCAATGCAGGAATACACCAGAGTTTTGTTGGAAAGTAGTGAACAGCACAAGGAAATGAGGGGAAGTAGACAAATCAGGGACAGTAATGACATGAAGAAAGTACTTGAACGTCTGGAATCCTTATCCCTATTCCATTCTACCTCGGGTCTCTGCAACATTGTAATAGGGCTAACTGCTGATCCTGGAGTTAACGTTCATCAATTGCATTCAATCGGTACGAACATTGTCGTAAAAATGATTGGGAAACAAGCCTTTACATATTCTGCCAAAAGATCTGACAAAGTGAAAACACTAGGATCTGCTTCTGCCGTTGTGATCACTGATGCTTCAGATATAGAAGTAGATCCTGCACTACTGTTTCAGAGAATGATGACTGTTGCCACTGGCGGAGACATGAATTTTGAAGATGTCATGTGTTACGAACTGTGTGCATATCCTCCTGCATTGTTCGAATCACGAAGTATCTTGAGGAAACCCGATAAGTCTCAGCTAGCTCATGCAATAATCAAATACACTGACACTTTACGCATGGAAGAAGTTCAAGAAATTCAGTGCACAGACCAGTACGTATTGGATGGTGGATCTCTACTACATCGTGTTTCGTGGCGTCAAGATGAAACATATGACAGCATCGCTAACTCATATACCGATTTCACTCTGAAAACATATGGAAAAGCAATCATTGTTTTTGATGGCTACAGCAGCTCTCCTACGATCAGGACATGACCCACAGAAGACGCAGCACCAAGACAAGCAGAAATGTGAATCTCAGTCCAAGCATGAAGTTTGTTGGCCAGAAGGAACACTTCTTGGCTAATGAAAACAACAAGCAAGCATTTATTTCCCTCGTAGGTGAGATGTTGAAGAAGCACGGGTGTACTGTTCACAACGCAGATGGGGATGCTGATGTGGACATCGTTCGTGCAGCAGTTTCCTCATCAGAAAATGCAACTACAACAGTAATAGGGGAAGACACCGACTTGCTGATTCTCCTTCTGTACCATGCCAAGGACAGTGGTTTCAAGTTGTACTATCGCAGCGATATAAGACGGGGACCATCTCCTAATCCTGTGTATGATATTCTCAGCATTCAATCATTGTTAGGCAATGACATCTGCAAGTATCTCCTGTTTGTGCATGCTTTCACGGGCTGTGATAGCACATCCAGAATTTTTTCGATCGGTAAAGCCAAAGCATTCGACACACTGATGAAGGTGGCTGAACTCCGTTCAGTTGCAAATACATTCTGTTCTGATTGTTGCCAACACTCTGACATTGAAGCCGCTGGAAGAAAGGCAATGCTTCTGTTGTATGGCTGCAAAACACTTGAATCCACTAACGCACTACGTCATCGAATGTTAGTTGAAAAGGTAGCTACAGCTAAATCTTTTGTTACACCCGAACGTTTGCCACCTACCGATGCGTCCACAAAGTACCACAGCTTTCGCACATACTTTCAAATACTAATCTGGAAGTCTACAGAAGAGAAGATCGATGCAGAACAGTGGGGTTGGTATGTAAAGAATAATTCCTACTACCCTACAGCCTGCGACAAGCCACCAGCTCCAAATTATCTACTCAACATGATCCGCTGCTCCTGCAAGACGAAATGTGCTACTTCAAGATGTGGATGCAAGCGTAATGGAATGCCCTGTTCAGCCGCTTGTGGCGAGTGCCAAATCAGTGGTTGCGATAACAACCCAAGTACCGGTAATCTATCCGATGATAGTGATGAAGAGGATTAATTTCTGTATGTTTGTGACCAGGTATCACTTCTTCTGTAATGAACATAACTTGAAACTGGGAAAAAAATAATTGTTGTATTATTGATTATAAAAATCTGTAAAAAGCTATATAACATTATATTTGCGTAATAACTGGTTGTGTTGTATATTGTTGAATTATTTAAAACATTACAACTGAAAGAAAAAGCATCAAATGTATCTCTATAAATAAAAGCGTAAATTATATATATTTTTTTTTTCGTAGGAAACATCCAGTCCGCCATTTTGAATTTCATTTTTGGGGGTGTTCTCGGGGTCCAATTTTGTCGGATTTTGGATATGTTATTCGGCAATGGTTCCTGAGCTGGAAACAGTTTAGAAAGCTTCTGAAGCAATTTTGCCCAGGTCTAACTACAAATTGCCTGGACTAAATCTTAAAACAAAAAGATGGAAACGTTTCTCAGAATTCGAGACTCGAAGGTATTTAATATTCTACCGAAGTAAATGCGAAATATACACAATACATCACATTAAAATACTAACTTGGTGAATTTCTAACATAAATACCTGATTAGCCTTGGGACAGGTTGCGAGGTAAAGATGAGAGCATACTCCAAAAAGGATTTTGCTGAAGGGTCACTTCCAGGCTGGTCTTAAATTAGCTGCAAAACCAGTATAATTAAAGTGAGTATACTTTTCCCCTGATTATTTTTGACAGGGATAAGAGATCTTTCTTTGATGATGCTAAAATATAATAAAAAGGGGAAGTGAATTTTTTATTTTTATTTTATTTCCTTCATTTCTATTGTTTATGTTTTATTACCTCAAAATTTTAAGTAAAGGGAGAATGGAATAGAGGATACTTCACTTTATATTTTTATAAAAAGTGATATATTAACTTATATCCTATATTACATTGTTCTTGCACCATAGATGAAAATACGATTATGTACTCATTTCTTTGAGATGCATAACATTATAAAGAAACATTGGACAAATTCGTGTTTAGCAAAATGCTTACATATCTTTTGAATGTAGCTAGATAGGTAAACTACTCGCTCTATTATTAATGCCTGAAGAATTTAAAATTCATTCATTACCATTTTATATTCGACAATTTATTTTAAAAATTGATCGTTTCAGTCATGTGTTAAAATGGCAGAAAAAATACCTTCCCCTATCTCTATGAAAAAATGCTGAAATGTATTGATTAATTATTCAGTTGTTATAAATAGAATTAGTGAGACTTATTTCCCATTTGTTTTCATTTTATGAAAGTAATTAAAGTGAATCCAAAGTGTGAAAGGAAGGATCAAAGGAGTTACGCTTAATAAAACATCAAAACTCATTAGACTTTCTGTTAATTTTAAATTATTAATTTTTAGATGTTTCACTCATTATTTTGTTGGATACCTGAGTAAAAGTTTTGTTAAGTATGTGATTTTACAGTAAAAGGTGGGACGATTGAGAATAAAGAACAGGTAAAAAGTAATTTTTATAAATGGAAAAATTACAAAATCGACTTTCTGGAGCTTCAAAAAGTTGGGACAAATCTAAATATCTGAAACATTTAGCCCACTGTAAAATAACTTACACAGCAAAACGTTTATTCCAATGTCCAGCAAAATATTTGTTGTATTTATTGTCCATTTATTGTATTTATTGTCCATGCGTTAAAGCAACAGTTTTTTCTTTTACTGAATGAGCAGGTAGTACGTTAGATTTTTACCTCTGTCATGTCTCGTCTATCTTTTATCATATTTTCCATCGTATGCAAATTCAGAAAAAAATGAACGTCTCTATAATAGAAGTAAATTTTATTATGATATACTGTATAACACGCACTAAGGTTGAAGACAGAAAAAAGTAGTTAAGTTTACAGCTAAAAGTTAAACAGCTGAAGGTTAAAGTTTCCTTTAGATTTTTTTTATGCAGGAAGGAGGGGCCAAGGACAAATGCCCGCAAAAGCGTTCCTCCCATAGAAGAATAAGAGAGCCAAAATCAAGGTCCGGAGTTTTCGAAATGCCTAGTCACTCGGCGCTGCAAAACCCTTGCATTAGATAATCGGACAGAAAAGGAATGAGAAAGTGTAGAAAGTCTGGTACTGCGTGCTCTCCTTGAGGGAGGAGGCATGCAGTTAAAGAGTTCAGAAGAGCAATGATCGTTATAATAGCGAGAGTAAAGAGAGAGTGAGGCAACATTGCGGCGAAGAGAGAGAGATTGAAGACAGTCAGTAAGAGGCGGGGAAGTGATGAGACGAAAAGCCTTTGATTCCACTCGGTCAAGTACGGCTGTGTGGGTTGAGCCACCCTACACATGAGAAGCATACTCCATACAGGGGCGAACATGACCCCTGTACAGAGACAGCAACCGAATTGGGGTGAAGAAACTATGGAGGCGGTGCAGCACACCTAACCTCTTAGAAGCTGTTTTAGAAAGGGAGTATATGTGATCTTTTCAGGAAAGATCACGAGAAAAGGAAACGCCAAGAATGTTAAGAGAAGAGGAAGGGTTCAGTTGTGTGTTGTTGAAGGTAAAGGGATAGTTGTGTAGAAGATTGTGACCAGTAGACAGATGGAGGGACTGAGTTTTTGAGGCATTGAAAGTCACAAAGTTTTCTCTGCCCCAATCAGATATAACAGAAAGATCAGAGGTCAGGTGCCCCATAGCCGTCCTACGCGAAGCATGAAGTGACTGCTGTGAGGGACGCTTTGGGAAGCGGGTGGAGAAGTGAAGAGTGGAATCATCGGCATAGGAGTGAATAGGACAGGAAGTGCGAATTAAAAGATCATTAATAAATAAAAGGAAAAGAGTAGGTGACAGGACAGAACCCCGAGGAACACCACTGTTAATAGCTTTAGGAGAAGAACAGGGCCATCTACAACTGCAGCTTTTGATCGGCCAGAAAAGGCCATTGCACACCGAAAGCCACGCTACCCATGCCACGTCCGCCCGCCACGTCGCTCAGCATAGCTCTAATGATTTTTAACGAAGCAACTCACACCGAAGCCCACCATGCGTCAGCCAGCCGCACCACGTGACTCGCGTTCGCTCCCTCAGTGATATTCCGAGACATGTCTTTGGCTGCGGATGTTCAGTTCGTTTTCGTAGTAGGTGGAACTTATCCCATCCCTACTGGCGGAAATGGTTCAATCAGTCGCACTCACTCATTCATTCCCCATCCGCCCCGTTTCGCACCAATTTTACAATGGAAGATTTGATTGAAGAAGTCAGACGGTACCCATGCCTTTATGACATGAAGGAAGAAGAGTACAAGACATAGAGAAAAGATAACTGTTGGAAGAAAATTGCTACCAAATTAGACCGTGAATGTAAGTATTCCCATTTTAATACTTTTCTCTACGCCAATTAATCCGATACTCTCTTGGTTATATGATGAACTTCTGTGACTTCTGATGATCATGTTGATAAAAGTTTGTATGAGGGCACTTCTCATATAAGGTTTTTGCTGAATAAAATCGTGCACATACGTTTATCCTTTGAATTTCGTTAGACTCGACGATTTAGGTCGGATGGATACTGGTGGCTTTGCCCGGACACGTGTCCTTTGGTGTGATGACCGCGTAGTGTAGCTGTCGTGCGTGGCGTGCGTAGCGTGGCTAGTCTGGCTTTCGGTGTGCGGCGGCCTAAAGGAAATTATAGATGAAGGCACAGATAGAAGCATAGAAACCGAAGGACGGCAGTTTCGAAATTAAAGATTTGTCAGACTCTATCAAACCTTTGATATGTCTAGCGCAACAGCAAAAGTTTCACCGAAATCCAGAAAGGAGGATGACCAAGAGTCAGAGACATATGAAAGAAGATCGCCAGTAGAGCGTCCCTTGCGGAATCCATATTGACGATCTGAAAGAAGATTGTGAGAAGAAAGGTGTTTAAGAATCTTTCTATTAAGGATAGATTCAAAAACTTTGGAAAGGCAAGAAATCAAAGCAATTGGACATTAATTGGAGGGTTGAGAGCGGTCACCCTTGTTTGGGACAGGCTGAATGAAAACGAACTTCCAGCAGGAAGGAAAAGTACCAGATGAGAGACAATGACGAAAGAGTTTGCCTAGACAGGATGTCAGCACAGAAGCACAGTTCTTAAGAACAACAGGAGGAACACCATCAGAAGTTGAGCTTAGATAGGGTAGAAAAAATACCTTCAGAAGAGATTCTAATTTCAAAAATAATAAAGTCAGAGGGGGGAGGAGATGGAGGAACAGCACTGGAATCGTCCAGGGTTGAAAGTGTAAGCGAAAGTTTGAGCGAAGAGTTCAGCTTTGTCAGGAAAAGAGACGGCAACTGTGCTGTCGGAATGGAAAAGAGGAGGGAAAGAAGAGGAAATAAAGTTGTTGAAGAGGTTCTTAGCTAGATGCCAGAAAGAGCGAGAAGAATTAGAATTGGATAGATTTTCACTTTTTTGTCGATGAAGGAATTTTTGTCAAATCGTAGAGCAGATTTTGCACGATTCCGGCAGGAATATAAGCTGAGTGAGAGTCAGGAGTTGGATGGCGACGGTACCTTCTGCAAGCCTCCTCTCTGTTGTGGATAGCATTAGAAGAAGTAACGTTAGACAAAGGTTTTTTTGCATTAGTAGTAGGAATAGAATATGGAATGTACGCCTCAATGCTCGAGAGAATCACCTCTGTGATGCGCTCAGCACACTCAGAAGGGCCTCGGCCACGGAAGGAGTAATCATTCCATGGGAAATCACAGAAGTACTGCCTAAGGGCCTCCCAATCAGCGGCGCCGAAGTGCCAAAGGTGTCTCCTCTTGGAAGGATCCAAAGGTCGAATTGGAGCGATAGGACAGGAAACAGATATAAGATTGTGATCGGAGGAG
Source organism: Bathynomus jamesi (assembly GCA_023014485.1). Classification (NCBI taxonomy): domain Eukaryota; kingdom Metazoa; phylum Arthropoda; class Malacostraca; order Isopoda; family Cirolanidae; genus Bathynomus; species Bathynomus jamesi. The sequence goes on along the minus strand of JAJOZX010004315.1, from coordinate 240,979 downwards.
CCCAACAGAGAAAAAGTTTCACAGAGTAAGAAGAAGGATGAGAGGTAAGAAATAAATCCAGAATGTTGGGCCTATCTCCAAGGCGATCGGTGATATGAGTAGGGTGCTGTACAATCTGCTCCAGGTCATTTAGGATAGAAAAGTTATAAGCTAGTTCACCAGGGATGAGAGTGAAATGGGAGGAAAGCCAAAGGTGGTGGTGAACATTGAAATTTCCTAAATCGGAGATTTCAGCAAATGGAGAACGGGAAAAAATGTATTCCACTTTGGAAGTGAGGTAATCAAAGAATTTTGGATAGTTGCCATTGATGTAGGAGGTGGTCCTCGTTTTCGTGAATGACGACCAAGATGCTGCTATCAAATGTTTTAAATACGATTCACTAAAGGGTTACCTATTTTAGAAAAACAGAACATTTCGGCCATGTTGACCCGTGATATCAGTCAGTCCAACTACTTTTGTGCACCTTGCAAAGGATTACGGGGGCCTCGCTTCTAGTAAAAGGGCATTACGTGATTGCGCAGTAGTTCACCACCAGTTCACCAGTAAATCTGAAACGTCATGTATTCTTTAGACACAGGAACGCACGTCATAGATATTATGTACGAAATTATTTAGAGTGAACATCATAATTTTAATTGTGAATAGGCAATAATATGATGAGAGGCTTAGTCAGGTAAATAAATAATGTAAAACAGTTATAGTTAATCATAAATTTTAGTACAGAGAATTTAAAATATTTTCCTAAGTTTTAGGTACGTGTAGTAAAAGAATTAAAGAAAATCTGGTTGGCTACGAAATAACAACTGGAAAAAATATTCTGGAAGGTTTGTATAAAAAGCACAGCGCGGGCGGAAAAAAAATTGGATTCGTTCATTCGGACAGAGGATTGCATTCGTTCATTCAAGGAGAGAATTCGCAGCTGGTCATTCCTCGACTCCTTTGCAATCATACTTAGACAATTTTATTTTTAAAGTAGGCCGTGAGAACGGGGTCCTTTCATCATGAATTTAACTTAATATTTCGAGTAATTAAATTAATGTTATTCCTCTTAGGTTGGAGACTTTCAGGCCAGTCGCTCGTTCCTAGTTAATCGTAATTATATAACGTAATTTATTTTTTTTAAAACTGTGAATTCAAGAATAAAGCTTAAAAACATTTCAGTGTATTTCTTTCTGTGTTTTCAACATGTGTTCTCCACTCGTTGTTTTGAACAGTGCCTGAATTAAGTAATTGCCGGTAACATACTATATACAGTATATATCACAGTTTATAAGAGATCATATACGGTACAGTTGGTTACTTATTTCTGTGTGAAACTTAGACACTCAGTTCAGATTAATTCACGCTACTCAACTGAGTTCATCTTCGACCACGTTACCACATAATTCACCCTTGACCACAACTTTTTGGGTCGATTCGGCGCCTTCAGTGGTTTCAGAGCATGACACCTTCCATTTGTATAGAACCCATTTTTTTACCGTAAAATCAGCAGTTTCAGTAATATTTCTGGTTCTTCGTTGCATTCTGGTATACAATTCATAATGGCATTCTTTAAATTTCTATATTCATATCAACGTTTCTAAATGCTTAGTTCTTCAGTAATCATTATGATAAAAAAAGTATCGATGTTAGACACTTTTGGATATAAAGGAAATATTGCCTGTTTAAAAGAAACATTTATCATTTTCATTATTCTTCACTCATAAGTAGGAAAAAAATAGAAGCAAAATAATGTACTACAGTAATTGCTTTGCAAAAATTAAAATGATGTTATAGTGACGATAAATATAACTATAGGTGTTATGTGACTTTTAATTACGATTCAGAGGAATCATTTATCAAAAACCCTTTAATCGCAACGGATATATAATGTTCTTATATATATATATTATATATATATATATATATATATGATGAATAAAACCACGAAGGAAAGGAAACAGAATGGTGCTCAGCGCTTTCGTCTAATGACATCCTCAGGAACACTGAAGTACATAAAGAGTTACAGCCTATATATAGGTTACAGTAAAAAAAAAATATATATATATATATATATATATATATATATATATACACAATAAACGGAGAGGTAAAAAATAAAATTAAACATTAAAGGATTGTGGGAGGAGCATACAAATTTGTAAGGAAAAACTACCGATTTTTACAACAAGCTCAAATGAATTGTTTCCAACCAATGTTATAGATAATTTAAAAAAAAAAAATACAAATTTATACTGGAAATCTGCCCGGGTTTTAGCACTCTGCCGTTCTTGTTTAAGTTCGATGTATATAAAACTAAATTGAAAAATAAAAGTTATTAGAGTAGCATACAAGTTTACCAAAGATTTAGCGTTCTACCCTTCTTATCTAAATCTGTTCTGAAGGAATTCAAAACAACAGGATCGAGTTTAAAAAGACCTTTGCTTATGTTGAAGTTATTTGTAAGTTGGATAATGGCAGACTCAAGAATATTTCTAAAATGTTGCTAGAGTGAAATAAAACTGAAGCATTATTCCAATCAATACAGTGGGATAACTCTGACAAATGGACAAAAAGGGCACTGGACGACTGTCCTGTTCTAACGGAATATTGATGCTGTTTCATACGTGTGTGCAAATCCTTTCCCGTCTGACCTACTGTATGTAAAAGGAATCACATTGTTTACAACCAATTTTATAGATAATGCCTGAATTATTGGTAGGGCTATTTTTTACTATGATATTTTTCACAATATTGTTATATGAAAATACTACATTAATATCCAAAAATGTAAGTACACTAGCAATGCCTAAAAAGCCCAGGAAAAATGGAAGTACTAAAATATTTTTTGACAAAGTACGAGTGTTATTATTCACACGATAAAAAGTTCGTTTTGCCTTGTTGAGACAAGATTCCATAACCGCAGATGGATAACACAGATCACTTCCAATACCATTGATTTTTTCCAATTCGGCATCGATGTATTCCGGACTGGCGATCCTAAGGGCGCGGAGAAACATTGAAGAAAAAATGGCCTTCTTAATGGGGGTGTCATGTCCCGAGTAAAAGTGTACGTAGGACAAATTGTTTGTTTTTTCCGATAGATACTAAACTTATAAAACCTGGGCTTTCCCTATGTACACGCACATCCAAAAACGGGATTGAGTTGTCTTGTTTCACTTGTAAAGTAAACTTAATGGAGGGGACTTGATCATTTAACTGAAGGAGGAAGTTATCCAGGTCACGATTCATGGGCCAGATACACAAAATATCGTCGACGTACCGCAACCAAGGGATGCCAACCCCCAGGATTCTCGGAATGTAAGTAATTTCGAAAAACTCTGTATAAATATTGGAGAGGAGGGGCGACAAGGGGTTGCCCATGGCCATCCCAGAAACTTGTTGATAATGCTCGTTAGTGAAAGTGAATTTACAGTCTTTGATGCAAAGCTTAATAAGTTCCAAAACAATGTGTGAAGGTAGTGGCAGGTCATACTTATGTAATTCTCGGGAGAGAAAGTGAAGCATATCGTCAATCGGCACTTTTGTAAACAATGAACAAACGTCAAAACTGATCAATCTATCGTTGGTTTCAGTACGTGCATTATTCAATTTTTCAGTAAGATCCATGGAATTTTTTACATGTGAATCAGAGATAGTTCCGAGAATGGGGGACAAGACTTTGACAAGCCATTTGGAGAGTTCATAAGTAACAGAGCCCACCGAGCTAATAATAGGGTGCATAGGGTTGCCAGGTTTGTGGGTTTTAATAAGACCGTAAAGGTAGGGCAGAGAAGGTGTGGACATGAAAAGCGGAATTAAGTCCTTATGATCTTTGATAATGCGTTTCAAGCCACTATTAAATGATTTGATGACGTCATCCTGGGGGTTCTTCCTAAGTTTGCTGTATGTGGCGGGGTCCTGGGGAAGCTCGTTCATCTTTCTGATGTAGTCCACTTTGTCCATAATAACTATGGTGTTAGCCTTGTCTGCTTTAGTAATATGGAGCTCCCCATCTTTTTTTAATTGTGAGAGGCTATTGTGAAAACGTTTAGGAAAGTTATCTTCGTAACTACTATTCGCCGCACTATAAACAAGGCCTTTAACTATGTTAAACAAATACTGAGGGAGATTACACTGTTTTTCAAAACAAGTGAGACTGAAACAAATTTGTAAAGCCGAAGGTTTTTTAACAATAAAAAAGGACATACCATATCCAGGGGCACTTTTTGCATCGTCACTAATGTTTTTCGAAGAAAGGTTCACAACACACTTTGAGCTTGCTTTTTTACTCCACTGACTATTTCCAATGAGACTTTTAATATTTCGATCCAAAATGTTACGAAGTGAAGAAGTTCTCCGACGCAACTCGTTGTAAATTTCATCAAACAAAGGTTGGATCCACGGTTGGGGAATAACGGTCACAAAATTACGTTTGGCAATGCTTAAATTTTTGAAGGCGGACCACTCATTTTGTTTGGTGACTTCAATATGTTTCTTTAAAATTAATCTGCTGAAGTTGTTGAACGGATGGTCGTCAATTTGTCTGAGGCGAATCGGAAGGAGGGATTTGGGAAGAACTTGCTCCTCTAGACAATTAGTAAGAAACTTTCGTCGGATACGAATTGCATGCCACTTCATTAATGTAGAAGAAAAAACGGACACAAATGGAGACAAGAAAGGGAACAGCAAGCCGAAGGAACGCGTGGTGTTCATTATATGAAAATTATTTCACGAAAGTAGCACGTGAAAAATATTTATGATGAATAAAACCACGATGGAAAGGAAACACAGAATGGTGCTCAAGCGCTTTCGTCTAATGACATCCTCAGGAACACTGAAGTACATAAAGAGTTACAGCCTATATATAGGTTACCGAAAAAAAAAAATTATATATATACAGGGTAGGCCGAAAGTCTGGATCCATAGGAAAATATTTATTTTAATACATAAATTACAACAAATGGTAAATACTTAAAATGAATATCAACTTTAACTCGTAAATGCGTATCCGTGATACTGTACAGTGGTTCGTACTCCAGTATAAACAACAAATTATAACAAATGCTCAAATTGGCGGCCTCTGACATCGAGACACTTAGGGATGGAATTTATGATTTTTAATAATTCTTCGAATTGACGTTCTCGAGATGCGTGTTTCATTTGATAATCTTCTTGTTGACTTTACTGGACTATTCGTTAAAGTTTCACATACCATTGCAGAGGTATTTTCATCAGTTGCAGTTTTTGGACGACCAGAACGCCATCGATCATGTACACTTCCTGTTTCTTTGAAACGTTTAAACAACTTGCCAACAGTCGCATGTGTTACTGGATGCTTATCAGGATGATTTCTATTGAATTCGGTAGCAACTTCTCTGTGTGTAGCGCCCTGTCTTGCGTACATGAGCACAAGTTCTACCCGGTCTTCTGTTGTTAGATTCGAAGCCATTTCTGGGCTGAAATAAAAAAAGTATGAGTATTTATACTGGAGTACGAACTACTGTACAGTATCACGGATACGCATTTACGAGTTAAAGTTGATATTCATTTTAAGTATTTACCATTTGTTGTAATTTATGTATTAAAATAATATTTTCCTATGGATCCAGACTTTCGGCCCACCCTGTATATATATATATATATATATATATATATATATATATATATATATATATATATATATATATACATACAATAAAAGGAGAGGTAAAAAATAAAATTAAACATTAAAGGATTGTGGGAGGAGCATACAAATTTGTTAGGAAAAACTACCGATTTTTACCACAAGATCAAATGAATTCTTTCTAACCAATGTTATAGATAAACAAAAATAAAAATTAAAAAAGAAAAATTTATACTGGAAATCTGCCCGGGTTTTAGTACATAGGGAAAGCCCAGGTTTTAAGTTTAGTATCTATTGGAAAAAAAAAAACAATTTGTCCTACGTACACTTTTACTCAGGACATGACACCCCCATTAAGAAGGCCATTTTTTCTTCAATGTTTCTCCGCGCCCTTAGGATCGCCAGTCCGGAATACATCGATGCCGAATTGGAAAAAATCAATGGTATTGGAAGTGACCTGTGTTATCCATCTGCGTTTATGGAATCTTGTCTCAACAAGGCAAAACGAACTTTTTATCGTGTGAATAATAACACTCGTACTTTGTCAAAAAATATTTTAGTACTTCCAGTTTTCCTGGGCTTTTTAGGCATTGCTAGTGTGCTTACATTTTTGGATATTAATGTAGTATTTTCATATAACAATATTGTGAAAAATGTCATAGTAAAAAGTAGCCCTACCAATAATTCAGGCATTATCTATAAAATTGGTTGTAAACAATGTGATTCCTTTTACATACAGTAGGTCAGACGGGAAAGGATTTGCACACACGTATAAAACAGCATCAATATTCCGTTAGAACAGGACAGTCGTCCAGTGCCCTTTTTGTCCATTTGTCAGAGTTATCCCACTGTATTGATTGGAATAATGCTTCAGTTTTATTTCACTCTAGCAACATTGTTAATAGAAATATTCTTGAGTCTGCCATTATCCAACTTACAAATAACTTCAACATAAGCAAAGGTCTTTTTAAACTCGATCCTGTTGTTTTGAATTCCTTCAGAACAGATTTAGATAAGAAGGGTAGAACGCTAAATCTTTGGTGAACTTGTATGCTACTCTAATAACTTTTATTTTTCAATTTAGTTTTATATACATCGAACTTAAACAAGAACGGCAGAGTGCTAAAACCCGGGCAGATTTCCAGTATAAATTTGTATTTTTTTTTTTTAATTATCTATAACATTGGTTGGAAACAATTCATTTGATCTTGTGGTAAAAATTGGTAGTTTTTCCTTACAAATTTGTATGCTCCTCCCACAATCCTTTCATGTTTAATTTTATTTTTTACCTCTCCTTTTATTGTGTATATATATATATATATATATATATACTGTATATATATATATATATATATATTTTTTTTTCTGTAACCTATATATAGGCTGTAACTCTTTATGTACTTCAGTGTTCTTGAGGATGTCATTAGACGAAAGCGCTTGAGCACCATTCTGTGTTTCCTTTCCTTCGTGGTTTTATTCATCATAAATATTTTTCACGTGTTACTTTCGTGAAATAATTTTCATATATATATATATATAATATATATACCTTCGAGGCCGAAGTTATCGTGCAAGATTTCTCTGGGAGGCTAAACTCTTGTCGGAATGAAAAGAACGCTGCATTTATGTTAACCACATCCGAATTCTCACCACATATATTCACACGATATTGTGCTCGTAACACTGTAAAAAGGATACTTTCAATGTTCTTTGAAAGGTATCTTTTCTGATTTTAAATTGCATTTTTTTTTCTTTTTGCAAACATAGAAGTTCTTTAAATCTTCGAAACTACAATGTCCCTTAAATGAACTGAGAGGACTGAGCTGTGTCCTGAACTTCGCCTTTCCATTCAGGATAAAACCAATAAGTTGTCAATAAAATTTTATTTATCATTTATAACAACCTAAAAATTTTTTCAGTTCATTAAAAGAAGTATTTACATAGAACACTGAAGGCAATTTATTTTCTATTTTAGATGTAGAGGTCTACAGTGTGTATGTCTACAATTTTGTTTCAAGACAGGTCTAATTTTTAGGTTTAGAGTTTTATTTTTTAAGTTTTTATAAAAAGGAAAGGAAATGTTTTAGTTTTCTTAGTTATGGTGAAAGATGTCTTTTTTAACTATAATTCTTTTTGAAATAATAATGAAATTATAAAAAGTTTAACTGATAGATCTGATGTTGTTTTGCAATTGCGAGTCAGGAGAAGGATGATGATGTTGTTGAGGGATGCCGTGAGGAAGGTGTTGCTGTTTTATGGAGAAATAAATATGGTAAATTTGTTCAACGAGTACGGTATTTTAGGTTTGCTAGTGAAATGTTCGCAAAATACCGAGTCTCTTTCGAAATATACAGTAGAGTCTTTGGCTATAGTGAGCAATATGTTTTATGATAAAAGATTGAAACCAGTGGCGACTCGTGATATCATAGCATGTTGGTGCTATTTCATGTGTTCGGTGAGGGGTTTCTCTCCGGGGGTGAGGGCCCTTTCCCCGGTGCCCCGAATGTCGGTGGGTCGGTGGATGGTGGTTGACCCGATCGATTGGTCCGTTCGTGGATGGGTGGCAAACGTTTTTTGACATGAGCGTTCATCAAGAACGAATCCGAACATTGTGAAAATGGGTATTGGGCCTATACCCCAAATGTTTTTCACAGTCGGAATGTTTACACAGATAATTTTGTTGCCACCCACACTAAGTTCACAAATTATATTATTAACTGCATAGATGGTATCGCTGTCAATTTTATAATTTTGCACAATCTTATAGACAAGTCCGATGTTACAATTTATAGTAGCATGCCACCAGTTATGTTGTTTATTTTCGTAATACCATTAATTCACTCAGCCCTCAACTAAGTAGCACAGTGGTTTCTAAACTGTGGGGCGCGCCACGCTGGGGGGACGCGTACTGCTTTACACATGTGCTTTTTTTGGTTACCCCCAAAAATCTGATTAATAATACAAGTAGGAATAATTGTACATGCCATTTTAGTTAGTTGAATCATTGATAATTAATGGGGGGGGGCAACCATCATTTTGAGGAGTTAAGGGGTCGCCGTAACATAGAGTTTGGAAAACACTGAAGCCGGTTTATGTATTTTAAGATATTTCTTTGACTGTTATTACAAAACACTAAGAAGTTTTAACGTTTAATCTTATGTTTCACAGGTTATTTAATAAAACTTATTTCATATAATGATAGAATGGGGGAGTAGGCCTTAATTGAGAATGAAGTAGGCCTAACGAAAATGGAGGCCTAGAATGAGACAAAGAATAAAGCCTAGGAGGGCCTGAGTCAGAACGGAATTTCCTCTTCTGTGTGCCCTAAGGGAGAATTAAAATTTAACTTACTGATCAATGTTCATATTGAAAGTAGGCCCTACTTACACACGGCCTGAGGCGAACACATACTGTACTTACCAAAATAATGAAATATTCCTTAGTATCTACTTCATTAAAAACAATTAATGTAGTATACATGACTAATCGTGTAAGACGTAAGCACACTTTATTATACTATTTACACACAAACTGTACACTTTATCAAGTTTACACACGTTGTTAAAACATTTTGTACACAAAATCCATTCAGCTCTCTTCCTGCTTGAAAACAAGTCTATCACGTTATTAGCAAAGTCTGCACTATCCGCAATATCTTTCTGAGTTGCTAACATTATTGAAGCATTCAACCTGTCCTGGCCGCTAATGCTGCGCAATACAGTTTTCAAATTCAAATTTTATTCAGAAAAGAATACAAGTGACACAGTTTTACAATTTTTAGACATTTGTTAGGGCATTATACAGTACTCTCATCTGAATATGCCTTGGAAACGTGGAGGCTTTTTAGGAAAAATTAGTAGCATTTAGTTTATTTATTACATAAAAATAGTAAAAGTGGCAAGTAACAGTATTGACAATAAAAAATAAAAATAATAGCAATAATAAGTATAAATACAATATAAAGTTTACAAAATGTTACATGATTTTAAATTAAATGATTTATGTACAGTATGTTTAGTAGAAAATATTACAGAAAATAGTGAAAGTGGCAAGTAATAGTAATAATGACAACGAAAAATAATAGTAATAATAATAATAGCATTAATAATAGTAAATACAATATAATGTTTACAAAATGTTGCATAATTTTAAATTAAATGATTTATTGTATATTTTGTAGAAAACAAATGTTGCTTAATAAAAAAATATAAAAGAGAATAGATAAAAATAAAAAAGAATAGATTACGAAATTAAAGGTGCTTAATGAAATTAGCATACTTTAAATAGTTGATTACAAAATTGATTACTGTGGTGAAAATGGCAGTAGTGAACTTATACATCAGTTGGAGCGAATGAAGTGTTCTTTTTAGTGATTTGCGAAATACATTTATTGATGAAGCCTGCCTGATATGCATAGGAATTGCATTTCATACATCTGCTTCTCTGAAAGTTTTAATCCTTTTCATTCGAGAAAAGCATCTCTCACCTTCTACAGATGCCATTGGAGTTATAACTAAAATTCTTAATAATTTAGTGTTTCTTTAAAGGTTTCTTCCATTCTATTTTCAATAATGTACTCGTATTTAAGAGAGCAACGGGTTCTTTGATGTTCACTAAATTCTTTTCTGCAATAAACCACTTCAAGTTCCATTTTAAGCCTAATATTATTTTTTCAAAAAATAAATAGTGGTTCTTTTAGTAAAGGCTTCTACGGAAAATGAATTTCTATAAAGTGGATAGTGTTCTGTTTGAGAAAGTTTTACTGCAACTAAATGACCAGTAAAGTTAAATCTGTCCATGGATTGAGACATTATGATGTCGCATACTTCAATTGCAGAAGTTTCATTATTTATATAATTAAGTGAAGCATCTGATGATTTTGTTATCTTCAATCCGCAAACATCAAGGATTTCAGCAGCTTCTTATATTTCGGTTTGCAACTCATTCACTGCTTGTCTTATAAAAATTACGTCAGTATTACTTGCTTGAATTTTATTGCAGAAGCAGTCCAACAAGAGGCTTTATGTGACGAAATTTTTTTTTTTTTTTTTTTTTTTTTTAAAGTTCGGGAAGAACCGATTCGCCTCTATTTAAAAGGGCATATCTCGGCGGAAAAACAAAGAAAAAGTGAGAGGAAAGACAGAGGAAAAAGAAAGGGTGGAGGGGACAGTCGAAGTGGAAAAAGACCAAGGATGACAAGGACTGCAGGGTCGAGCCCCATCATCCTTGGGTGCTAGGGCCGGGAGGGCGCACGTGAAACCTCCAGGAACAAGCACGTACAAACGAGCACAAAGAGCACTCAAGAGCACGAGCTTAGAACCCCCTTGCGGGGTTATGTGACGAAATACAGTAAGCTAAAACACAAATGTAAAATCTGTTAACAGTCTTTGGAAATTTCCTGTTTGATCTCGTGTTGCAGGTTGTTACGTTTCTTTTCGGGTTTTGTCTAGGCCATTGGTTCTCAACCGGTGGGTAAATTACCCAACTGGAATAGTGACAACTATTTTGTTGGGTAATGACACGAGATCCAGAAATTATAAAAAATAATATTGTGACAATCCAGAAGTTATAAAAAAAATAATATCTAATCACTAGCGTAGCTAGAGGGGGGCGGAGAGGGCGGTCCGGCCCGGGCGGCACTTTTTGAGGGGCGGCACTTTTGGTTTACTGCAATGAAAAAAAAAGGTTTTTTTTTATGTCGGGACAGTAGAAGGATACAAGACGCCAGACACAATTTTATTTTTCCACGAAAACACTGCTTACTTCGTTAATTTCCGACAATGGTAAGGATTGTGTTCCCTTGAAGATGGCCTTATTGACCATCATACCTATTTAAGCGCTTAGTTGTGTTTAATTAATAATAGCATTGGTATAAATGCATTTATTTCATTAAAAAGGGAAATAACCCATAAAGTTCTGTAAATACGTTATAATCTATAAATATACGTTTAATATTTATAAATAATCAATATCAAAACTAATATGCTGGTATTAGTTGTAAAATGATAATGGTAATCCCAGGATTCGGCCGAGAAGGAATTCGAGAAGAAATACTTCAGAAAGTTGAGGTAAAATGATAAGGAAGAGTTCCTCGTTGAGAGAAAAAGACTTCAGCATTTTATTGCTGTTGCTGCTACGCAAGACGAAACAGAGACGTGGAAGGAAGGCCCCCTTGAACTTTTGCAGTTTATTCAAAAGTATAATCTTGGTAACTCGGTTCCAAATATTGTAATACTGCTGCGGATTTTTCTCACAATTGCTGTTAGTGTTGCTAGCTGTGAGAGGAGTTTTTCTAAACTAAAACTGATAAAGAATTACCTAAGATCTACTATGAGCACCTTGCGGTTGAGAAATCTTGCCATACTGTCTATAGAACAACAATTGATAGACGAAATAGACTTCGACAATGTCATCGAAGATTTTGCTAACAGAAAAGCAAGAAAAATAACTGCGTAGAATGTTGTAGTTAATTTTTTCACTTCGGAAGTAAACATGTTGTCCTAATATTTTTCACAGGTTTTTTTCTATACGTCGTTTTCACTTTTTGTTTAAGTATGTTTATTATGTGTATTGTGTTGTGTTTCAGGGGGGCGGCAAACTCAAGGACCGCCCCGGGCGGCACAAACTCTAGCTACGCCACTGCATCTAATGATTGGGATAATGGAGCTGGGTTAGAATTGGTTTAGGGCAACCATACAAAACAGGTTGAGAACTACTGGTCCAGGCAGTCAAAAAGCGCTTCTCGGAAACTCATAAACTTTGTTCACTGTTCGAATGTTAAAATTACATCTTGTTTTAACAGTTCTCAGCAATATTTTCCCAGTTACTTTATCTAACACCGACATTCAAAGGAGAATTAGAAAAAAAGTAGGAACTGTCGATAAATTTCTAAAAATCTCGCCTACTTGAGAAATTTGAGAAACTGAGTCATTATTAAATTCATTTGGTGGGCGTAGCAATGAACGTAATGTCATTTGGGAACTATTTTTTATAATAACATTTATATCACTTGTACGTCCGCTCATAACTGCGACCCCATCCATATTTTGAGCAATTAATTTTTCAGGACAATAGGGAATAATAGAGTTTAATTATTCCAAAAGAACACTGGTAATGGACGCTGCATCGTGATTAGCTGGAGTAAAGAGTCCCCAAAATCTCTCTTTCACATTTCCATCAAGCTCATAGCGGAAAACAATAGCTAATTGAAACGTATTGGCTATATCAGTTGTTTCGTCTGTGATTAGGCTTACAAAATTGGCTGCAGCAGTTTTTTAATATTTGATTCCGGATTACTTGTAATGAACAAGAAAGCAGCTTGTTCTGTATTATCATTGAGGTCACAATAACATTTTGCAAATGATCTTTTAGAGTGGCATCGAACTCAGTAGAATACTCCATTTAAATGATTTAATTCTCTAAAAACACCCGGATTGTTGGAAAAATTTTCTTCGTCACCTCTTGGGGGGAAAAATTTAATACCTTTAATAATTTTTTCTAAGACATATGTTTTTCCCAACTTGTTTATTACGCTGCTCAACCGATTTCTTATAAGTCGAATCGAGATTTATTTTTATATTCACTGTACCAAAAATAGCTAAACTGGCCTCATTGTTTACATGTGACTAGCTGATGTTTAGTGTTTATTTATTTGGCCAGATGCATGATTTTAATCAGTGACTCCATTTTTAGTCCAAGAAATACCACCGCTAAACAGTAAGCAGGAAAAACTAAATAATGCTGCTTTTTCTGAACACCCACACAACCACTTTGTTTTTTATATGTCACTGTTAAATTTTCGATTATAATGCTTGTTACTTTTAATGGCCGCCTGAGTTAGGTTTATAGTGGGAATTGGTCTATCTAGTTGCTTTATTTTCAACTTGTCTTCAAAGGATTTAGATGTAAAGTTGTGTTTTAGAACGCTTGCAACAGTATTCATTTTGAGAATTACAAAATTAGAAAGTTTTTTCCAATGTAACTCAGAATAATCACTTTATATAACACAAATTCCTAATCACCGGCAAATTTTTAAAATCTTCGAATTTTCGGATTTTATTGGTAATTTATTTTATTCTGAAAGACCACTTTGGGACTAATAATAATATTCCCGTCTCCTTCGAGGCCAAGTAACGCCTGGTTGGATCGTGTTATCCTACCGAAATAACAAACTGGGAGAGGTTCAATGAAAAGTTATATTAAAGTCCTTGAATGGGTTAATATGCAGCAAATAGCACCACCTCGAGTTCATAATTTTTTATGTTAGCATTCGGTAGTATGATGATTGGTTAGGTACAGTATATCAAAGTTAGGTTAATTGAATGCCCAGTTAGGTCATTTGAATGGCCAGGTAGGTCAACTGAATGCCCGGTTAGGTCAACTGAATGCCCGGTTAGATCAACTGAATGACAGGTTAGGTCAACTGTACACCCTTGACGATTGGTTAGGTTGAGTCATGATATTTTCGTTAGTTTAACGATTTTTTTTTTTCGAAATCTCTTCATTTAGGTTAGGTTAGGTTAGATTAGGTTAGGTTAGCAATAACGGTAGCGAAATTTAGTTATTAGGGTGTGTTTTCATGTGCTTTATTCAGAAATGCTACTCATTTGCCCCGTGTTTACTTGAAAATAAAACGAAAAAAAAAAAAAAAAATTCGGACTTTCAATTAAATGCGGGACAAATGAGTGGCATTTCTGAGGAAAGCACATGAAAACACACCCTAATAACTAACTTTCGTACCATATGTCGAGGTGGGGCTATTTGCTGCATATTTACCCTTGAATGAGTAGTAGTACCCGATGTTAACGAGTGTACCTAATAACTGGAGAATTAATTCACCAGCGATATTAAGAGTGTCCCCAGTGTAGATACGCCACTAATAATAAAGTAATTGGGTAAATTAATGTTGAATTAAAGATTGGATACAAAGCTTTCTGTAAGTAACTTTGAAAAAGTTAATTTTACTGTACAGGGTATTCACAATGTCTTGTCACCCCAGTAAAATACTAACCGATTTTCGTTTTTCTTTCAGACCCATTTAACACTGATACAGTTACGTTTTTATTGCATAGAATCAGGCGTGGCCAAGTTTCCTGGACCCAAGAGCCACTTACGACGCTTTTCAGATGTACGAGAGCCGCAAAATATTTTAAAAAGAATTTAATTATTAAAAACATATACATATACATATAGTTATATTCACATTATTAAATTGTTTAATTACTGCTTGTAGAAGGCTTAGTTTGGGTCTTCATTTTGGCTGTTAATGCTTTAAAGTCTGGCTGATGTGATGTTAAGGCGGTATGAAGAAGCTCAGTCAGGTGTTCGTTAGTGAGGGCAGCACGATGTTTTGACTTTACAAACTTCATTACCGAGAAGAGTGCTTCACAGCAATAAGTTGTCCCAAAAACTGAGATAAGTCAGAAACTGGTTTTCCTGAGGTGAGGATACTTTTTCTCTGGTTCTTGCTTCCAAAACTCAACTGCAGATAAGCTTTTATGTATCAATTTTAAACCCACGTCCTCCTGTAGCTCCAAAAGTTCTGTTTGTATTGAAGCAGCTTCCGTAAGAAAAGGTGTGGTAACAGGACAGCCATCGTTGACGACATCAATCAGGAAAGGATTTACAAGAAATTCGAAGCATGGTTTTAGCTTCTTTAGTTCACCAAACCTAAACTGAAAATCATCAATTAGTCCTAATTTACCTTTGTATTCCTCCAATTTACTATCTTTTATTTCAATATCAGTAAAAGTGTTTTCTCGGTTTTTCAGGTGTGGAAAGTGGTCAAATTTTTTTGTTACTAGATCTTTTTGGAAGAGCTTTATTTTATTCTGGAAACTGAAAACTGTCTGTGTAAGGTCAGAAATGACCTTATCCTTTCCCTAAAGTGCCAAATTTAGATTTTGAAGGTGTTGTATTACATAAGTAAAAAACATCAGATCCTACACCCATTCGTGATCTTCTAGTTGTGGGTAAGACTTTCCCTTTTCTTTCAAGAAATCAATGATAGGCTCCAACAGTGCAAAAAACCTATTCAGAAGATTACTAGTTGATAACCACCTTACAATACAGTAAATGAAAGGTCATCTGGCTTATTTTGAAGATCCAGCTCCTCGATAAAATTTCTAAACGCTCGGTGCGTTTTTGCATTTGAACGAATGAAATTCACAATTTCTAGAACACATTTCATAACACTGTCATACCTAAAGTACTTGCTTACCAAATGACCACGGTGAATGATACAGTGAATAAAGAGACACACAGGATACTTGGGATCGCGTGTCAAGAGCCTAACTAGGCCTACATTTTGTCCTACCATAGCTGGTGCTCCATCTGTTGCAACACTGACAAGTTTATTCAATGGTACTTGAGCATTTGATAATGCCTCGTCAAGTGCGTTCTTTATATCAACCCCTCTGATGGTTTCCCTTAGGGTCATTAAGCCCAAAAGTTCTTCTTTCACATTTCCATCGCCAGTAACATAACGAACAAATATCGCCAGTTGAGGGTCATCTTTAATATCTGTGGATTCATCGAGGGCCAAACTCAATGCAACAGAATTCTTCAAATCACTCTGCAATGAGCATGTAATTTCAGCACTGATCTGGGAAATACGTCTCTCTGTAGTGTGGCGGGAAATAGAAATACTTGCTATTTGTTCTCGAAACTTTGTGTTATCTGGAGCGAGAATTGCAGTAACATCGGCAATATTCTTCTTCACAAATTCTCCACTACTGTAGGGAAGTTGAGCACGAGCAATATTCCATGCCATAACAAAACTAGCTTCAGTAGTTAAGTCAGCTGTCTTACACAATGATGAAAGTACAGTTCGTTGGGCAACTAGGCTAGATTTCAACATTGTTAACTTAGTCTTCCGCAATTCTGATTTGGCAGGAAATTCTGTAATAAAATTTTTATGGTTAGTTTCATGATGACGCTTTAAGTTACTGGCTTTGAAGTAATTGAGTGCCACGTGGCAGATAAGACGCACAGGTTTTCCACCCTTAACAAGTAAAGGCAAAGCTCTCCTCCCACTCCTGTCTAAAAGCTCTATTTTCTTCTTCATATTTCCGTTTCTTACACTTTGTCTGCTCAGTCATTGTAATCAACTAAGGGGTTGTATAACTTTCACTTGTATAGCTGAGAAAAATAGCCACCATTTGATCTAAGAAGCCAATTTTAAAACACACTCACTCGTTACTACACGCGGCCCCAGGGTAGCTCGAGGGGTACTGGACACTGGTGAGTAGCGATTGGTGTTAATTACGTAATTATCGCGCTTAGTGGCTGTCACGCAAAAGAAATCGTCGTATGCATGTGAAAAAAAATTATATTTGTATTATGAATTTTGTCTTTTATGATAAATACAATAAAAACAAACATTGTCTCGCGAGCCGCAGTTAACCTCGAGAGCCGCATGCGGCTCGCGAGACGTGGTTTGGCCACCGTTGGGCCATAGATGGCCTGCCAGTTGTTGGTTTATCTTTAACAGTTCCTGTTATGAACAGTTTCTTTTCCCATCTCAACAGAGTCCTCTTTGGAGGAGCTGCACGATTGAATCGGTCTTGGAAGTCTGCACGAATATTTTCAATGGTTTGGACATTACATGGTCGCTCATGGACCCACGTACTAGCCAATATGCGTTGTTCAATCGTATAGTTGCTGCTATCATACATATCAAATGAGTCTGAAAGAAAAACAAAAATCAGTTAGTATTTTATTGGGGTGACAAGACATTGTGGACATCCCGTAGTGTGAAATATTAAAAAACTCTGAAAAACAGTAGTTCACAATAGTTACTGACCAGTAAATGTTTTTGAATAGAAATAATGAATTTAAGAATTAAATTTGTAAAAGTAAATGAAACAGCGTATAGTTTCGTCAAGTGCTAAGCCAAGAATAATTTGTCAACATGGCGCCTCCCACACTGCATTGCGGAGAAGCCATGGTGTGCGAACGAATCACTAGTCAAGGAATTTTTGTTCTTCCCATGCGCCATATTTCCTCTGAATACGGGATTGTTTTCGTAAAGACTCGATTACTTGAAGAACAGCTGATTGTGGTGACGTCAGATCGCTTTTGGAAAGACCTGTTGATAGCGACTGTTTGAATATACAGACACACACGTATATTAGGTAAATCTTAAGGAAGCGTCCCGGGAAGTTTTTTGGATATAAACATGTTTTCCCGATGTATTTCTATGTGATTTATTCGAATTTGACATCCTGGACATCCTGGAGAAGGAAGTTGTGGAAGCGGTCCTCACAGTTCGGGAAGGCCTTCAAGAAGTACGCCCGTGAGAGGTATCCGAGGAAGAAAATTTTCCGCCTTCCGTACTTAGGCGTTAAATTTCTCACGTCCCTCCCTCCTTAAGGTCAACACTTATCTGATTTGTATCTGATTTGCCAGGCGCAAGAAATGCCGTCCACTTTAAAAACGTTAATTAAAATTACTTATCCTTAATAAAAATAAAAACGCGGGGGTGCATTTTATTGAGAAAAATATAATCTTTCATATTATTAATGTGTTAAATCTCTGTACTACGTATTAAGAACCGGGACCTTTCCTTAAGATTATCCGTATATTATTATAATTTTTAAGAATTTGTCGTAAGAAATTTACGAGAACAATGTTTGAGTTTCTCGAAAAATCTTCGAATAAAACATTCAACATAAATTTTTCCGAAAAATAGAAACAATGGCGGGAACACACGTCGCACACCCCAAGGGCCGGCCATGGACCCAGGACACTGACGAACTGTTTGTAGCATTCACCTGTCATTTTCTCAAAACACGTATCTATCGGCTTAAGAAGTGATAGAAATGATGCAAAATAAATAAAAAACAAAAAGATTAGAATGAAATTAAATCTGAGATAAGATTTTAGTGAGACTCTGACTAATATACAAGCGTATGCTGAGGATTTTGTTCTCTCTCCAACTAAGAGAGGGTTTCAACACTTGCTTAATATTACTAATAATAATTTATTCGTGAATTTATCATTGACGGTAAACGTACAAAAACCAAAATGTGTTATTTAGATGGTTTAAATGATGAATTGACATTTAAAATGAATAATGAAAATATGGATAGCGTTGACCCAATTAAATATTCAGGAAAAGAACTCAACAATAAATTATGTAATGAAGCAAATCTTGTAAGTTGTCAGAGTAAGTTATTTAAAGAAGTTCATATCTTGCTTAGAAAATTTTGTTCCTTTGACAAAAATGCCATGGTTAAATTATTCAAGTCGTACTGTTTTGACTTTTATGTTTGTGAGCTCTGGACTAATAAGATTAATTATGCTCGTGAAATGCAAAGATTGGTGATATCATAAATACTAGTACAGTTCCCGTCACTTCGCTGACGGTTAGACAGGCTAAACTACAAAAAAAGAACGCAGCCGTGAAAATTTTGAGCTTCACATTGTGTCAACATTTCTGAATCTGGTATCTCCCAAAACCTCCTCACCCCCATTCATGCAACTTGGGGGCTAACCCCCTCTCCCATTAACCCCACCCCTCCCCATTACCCCACCCATCCCCCATTACCCCCACCCCCACCCTTCCCCCATTGCTAAACTACAGAAAAGAACACAGTCATGAAAATCTTGAGCTTCACATTGCCGCCCGTAATACAATTTCTGAATTTTTTTTACAATTTTTTCTCACAATTTCTGAAAGTGTGACGGACAGACGGACAGACGGACAGCTCTCTTATTATAGTATAGATTTAAAGAAAGTTACGGGTGCTTCTTCTCCAAGCAGTAATCATGATATTTGTAATTCTTTAAATATGTTTACATTTTCTCATTTAATTAATTCTAGAGGAATTTTATTTTTTTATACGTTGTAAGTTAGTGAAAGTCCATGTCTGTTTATTTTTAACGATTCGACATTTGTAGCTCATGTTAAGTAATTTTGTCGAACTATATATAATGCTGAGTGGCTATTGGGTAATGATAAAGGTGCTGTGCTATTTAGGATATGGTTTGTTCAGAGAAGGGAGGATAGGCTGAGATGATTTTTATTCTTAGTAATCTCTTTTCGTGTTTTTGTTTTTGTGACTTAATAAATTACTTTTGCGAAAAAAAAGAAGGTCTATCTATCTATCTATCTATCTATGTATCTATATATATATATATATATATAATATATATATATATATATATATATATATATATATATATATATACACACAGAGGTTTGACAAACCTAAATAAACACCTCCAGTTTTTCTATAGTTTTTGATTTGATAGTAAAACTCATTAAATAATAACAGATTTATTGAACCAATATATTGAGAATCCTGTTGCATTCCCCTTTGTATTATGAAGACTGACACAGGTTGTGGGTGACTTTTCATGATTCATGAGAATCACCGACATGTACCTCCAGTCACTCGATCTGTCAATTGCCAGGGATGATTTTGGATTGAAGTCGAACAATTTACAACAAAAGCAGAATACTTTATCCTAAGACTTCGAATAAAGCAGCCAGCGCCGCTTCAGGACTTCATCATTTTCAAGCTTTCTGTCCAGAAACGACAAAGAAAAATGACGGTTGTGCTTATCCAGAGGAAATGTCATCATGTTATTTAATTGTCAATATTTCGGAGATGCACGGCCTCCGAATTCAGATTTTTTATTCATGCCAGTCGTTAGTACATATGATTTGATGAATTAAAAAAACTAGACCTTGTGCTTTTAAAAAATAAGGGAGATATCGATTTTTTCACTTTAACGATTTTTTGACATTTTCCGAGAAACTGGTTTTGAGAGCTAGTAAAAAAAAAACAAAGACCACAAGACTATCCTGCATTATTTTTTGCGAGAAATCGCCAAACTTTATCCACCGCCACAGTAAAAGGTTAGTTATTTTTCCGTCGATTTAGTGAAGGTTAGGTTAGGTTCGTTTTAGTGAAGGTTAGGTTATGTTCGTTTTAGTGAAGGTTAGGTTAGGTTAACCTAACCTTCAATAAAACAAACCTAACCTAACCTAACATACCAGTCGTTAGTACATATGCTTTAATGAATTTTAAAAAACTAGTGTTCGTTTTAGTGAAGGTTAGGTTACGTTAGGTTAGGTTAAGTTCGTTTTAGTGAAGGTTAGTTAGGTTAGGTTAGGTTCGTTTTAGTGAGGGTTAGATTAGGTTTGGTTATGTTCATTTTAGTAAAGAAAATTAGTTGATCTTGTGTGTTTTTATGTGCTTTATTCATATTTCCTCAGGAAGGGCATCCGGCCGTAAAATTTATTGCCAAAACCAGAGGATGACATGCGGGCAGTATGGAGAGGTGTAGCTAGAAGAGACAGGATAAGGAACGACAGAGTCACGGGGGTGGTGAAAGTTACGAGAATTTGAAAGAAGGCTCAAGAGAGAAGAATGGCATGGTATGGGCATGTAATGAGAAGAGACGAGAACTACGTTGGGAGGAGGGTGTTATCTATGGGAGTGCCCGGGAGAAGGAAGAGAGGAAGACCGAGGATGAGGTGGAAGGATCGCATCAGGATGGACATGAGCGAGAAAAACCTGACGGAGGAGATGGCGCAGGATAGGGCAGAGTGGAGAAGTATCCGCAACAGCGACCCCATATAAATGGGACTAATAATGCTGCAGAAGAAGATTCATATTTCCTCATCATTTCCCGTGCTTTTACTTCGAAATATGAATTCAAAAAAAAAATTAAATTGAAAAATTTTCATACTTTGAAGTGATTGCACAAGAAATGATGGCCAATTATGGACAGAGCACATAAAAACACGCAAGATTAACTAATTTTCATGTCTGAATTCAGAGGCCGTGCACTCCTAAATATTGACCTTTAATTTTTGTGGTCCATTGATCATTAACAGGTCTCGAATTTTAGGCTTCAGACTAGGCCCAAAGGCAGGATCAGAATCGCCAATGCCTATTATAGCACCCTCTCTGATATAAATGACATCTTCATTGTTTTCTGTAACTGTCGTCTCTGGCGTGCACATTGAATTAGACTACAAATTAGAGCCAGAATCGCCGAAGGCTGTTACTAATTTCCCTTGATCATCAATGGCTTCTTGAGGACGACCATTGTAGTGTCTACTTTTGTATGATTTACAGGATGAAAATTTATGCATTGCTTAAATTTATTAAATAATTTCAGATAAGATTGTAGAAATAGGAAAACTGAAAAATGATAGTGTTCGCACTAGTATATTAACCTTCCATTTTAAAAAATTGCAATGCTGATCGTTAATTTCTGAATCATTCTGATATGAAAAAATGCATAATAAAATTTGCTTTTAGAGAATTTTCAATTGCTCTTGAAGCATAAAGTTAAAGTAAGTTAAAATAAAGTATCTAAACGATGGAAGAAGAGAAAATCTTTTGTAAATAAATAAAAAATGAATGTTTTCTTACTAGTTAACTTGGAGTCTGATCAGTTATGTAGGAGATAATTTTATATACAATAATTACTTCAAGAAACTGTTCCCATGGTAACTGAAAACCATTCGCGAAGGAAATATTTGTTTTCTTTTTTCTTTTCTTTTGCAGTAAATAAGGTGATGAGTTTGTCATTTGTAATAATTTCTAATTTATAAATATCTATAATTTTTTAATGTCTAAAGTTAGGACAAATTTAATTATAATAAAACATGGCTATCTACGTAGATGTAATGAATTTGTAGAAATTGAGTAATTTAAGCAACGTTGATGAATATATACATTTAGAAGCAAAAGGTGTGAATTACGTTTACAAGAAAACTATGGAAAGTAACCTTTTTTCCGCACTTTTTTGTTTCTTGCTCTATTATACATACACTTACAGAAACTTTTTTCCGCACTTTTTTGTTTCTTGCTCTATTATACATACACTTACAGAAACTTTTTTAAAGTTTTGAGTTAAATGAAAACCAACATGGATTCCGGAAGATCAAGCCTATCACAATTAATGGAACACGATAACGATATTATTGATGCACTCGAAAACAAGGAAAATTATTCACAAACTTTGTCCAAAAATCATAGCACATAAACTGAAATATGATATATGGGAATAACAGAAAAAGTAGGAAAATGGGTATATAATTTCCTTAGTGAGTGGCAGGAAGTTGTTAGTTCAAGGAATATCTTCATCAGAGTCAGGTCCAGTTCCTCTCCTTCCTTTAGAAGACTTCGCGGTCTTTCATGAGAGATATTTAAAAAAAAAAAATTTCCTCCATGCCTTCCTTTATGAGGTTTCGAAACAAACAAACAAACATTCCCTAACGAGATGTTGAGGAGGAAAAAATTCATGACTCATTTTACGCAGCGTTCCGTAGCGTTCCGGCGCGTTCGGTTTTGCGGTCCTCTTAGTTTTAGGTTTCTGGAAGTGTTCGTGCAGCAGATGCATTTCTGGAGTATCAGGTTTCTGTTGGTATATATATATATATATATACTAGTAAATGAAACAACGTATATATTGTGTATATAAGAACTGTAGTGTCTGACAAATAGCAAAGTTTTCTTTAACGCCGACCGTGGCATTATGGCTACATGCGCTTGACAAACAAGCACTGCAATATGAATGGTTATTTTGGCTTAAATAGAAAAAACCTTAAAACAAATAACTTAGGCATGAAAGGGTTAATAGTTATCCAAAGCCAGCATATTCTAATAGAACTATACAAAGATGTGGAAAGAATAAAAAAAACAGCAGAGATCGGGAAAGCCAATATCTTCACAGAAGGCCTTAAAAATAACTTTCTTCCAAATGGATTCATCGTTTCGGCTTAATATATTAATACCGATACCACACAAAATAAAATTAGAATAAAAACAGTTAACTCATAAAAAAATTTGGTTTGTTTTAATATTTGTATTACGAAATAGATCCAAAAAATATTAACCAAATTCATTTAAATTTTACAGTATTTACCTAATTTTAGGGGGGAAGCTTATATATTTCAACCCATTCGTATTGTAACGGACGCATTTCCTGAGCTCTCTGATTTTGCATCTACTTTTGTATATTGCTGATAATTTTACTTTTGTAAAGTTTTGAATTTTATATATTTGCGTTTATATTCACGTTGTTATAGTTAAGTAATTGAATATTAGTGGTTTTTAGCGATTTAGAAGTTTTCATAGCGTGCCGGCTTAATTTAACTTAAACTTGTGACGGTTTAAACTAATTTTTAACTGCGCGATGCCATCGCAGAAAGCGTCGTGTGTTAGGTGTAGGGTAAACCGGTGGTATTCGGAATTTAAAGATTATAACGGCGGTCCTCTGGCGATTACCGAGAGATCAGTTTGTTTCTTTTGCGAGTTAATGGAGGAAATAGTTGACATAAAACGAGGTGTAGGTGAGGTAGCGGAAAGACTTGCAACGCTTGATGAGGGCAGGGGTAGGGCTACGGTTGACGGAAGCCGAACCAATACTAACGTTGAAGACGTTAGTAATTTGAAGGGTGAGGTGCGTAACCTAGTTTCTAGTTTAGGTAGCTTGTCGGGAAGGTTGGATACAGTTGAGGAAGAGGTTAAGGTTAGTCCGAAAGTAGTAGATGGGGAGGGATTTAGAGAAGTTAAGGGTGGAGCTAGGCCGCGTACATTAGGTTAGGGGTTCCCAAACTTTTACCACCAAGGACCCCTAAATATTAATTCCGTACGGACATAGACCCCCCACAAAAAAAATTATGAATTCAGTTCCAAA
This sequence comes from Bathynomus jamesi, assembly GCA_023014485.1. Lineage (NCBI taxonomy): Eukaryota > Metazoa > Arthropoda > Malacostraca > Isopoda > Cirolanidae > Bathynomus > Bathynomus jamesi. The sequence goes on along the minus strand of JAJOZX010004315.1, from coordinate 216,707 downwards.
CTATAGTATATTTCATAAACATAGATAGCTTTTAAATTAATGTAAAATTAAACATTCTACGCTCATTAAACCAGTTTAATAAACACTTACCGAATGTCTAGTCACTCTAGTGTGAAATGTAAATTTATTTTAATATAGTTAATGTTACTATTTTTCAAAAAGCTTAGAGACCCCCTGGAAGCTTCCTACAGACCCCTGGGGTCTGTACAGACCACTTTGGGAATCCCTGCGTTAGGTGATTGGAATCCCCCCCCTATCGAGGTTTCGAACCCTTTCGCCCATTTGGAAAGGGACGTGAATGAGGGGAAAACTATTTTAATTGGGGACACTTTAGTGCGCCACATGGACAAAGAGTTCATTGAACGGCATCCAACCAAGAGGAGGAGGGTCTGTCTCCCAGGGGCCAGGGTTGACAGAGTTAGAGACGAAGTGGATAGGATTGACGATGCTTCCCGTCACTCGATGTTGGTGACGATGGTAGGAGGCAACGACTCGTATAGGCCCGATACGAGAATGCCTGACCTTTTGGAGAGATATAGGGGGTTAATTAGGTCCCTAAAGGCGAGGTCAGATAGGTCTTTAGTTCTAGGTATTACCCCTAGGCACTGGTTGGGTCTTAGGATTACGTCAAAAACAATATTTTTGAATAATAAATTAGAAGAGATTTGTGCTGAGGAAAATGTACCCTTCGTAAAGTGTGGTCCGAATTCAGTGATCCTATCCTTTTTATAAAAGATGGGGTGCATTTTAATGAAATAGGTAATGCTAGGCTAGGTAGGTTAATAGACGAAAACGTGCGAAAGCTGTATAGGTCGAAGCCTTCTTTAAACGTTGTGGGTCCGGGGAACGCGGGCCCGACGTGAATAATACTTTAAAACGCCGGCCCGTGGTAAAAAATAATTTAACGTCTTTTATTATAACGCGCGTAGCATTAGAAAGAAATTAAATGAATTTAAGGCGATAATTTATTCCGGCAACTACGATATAGTTGCTATCACTGAAACTTGGTTAAATACCGTGACTCGGGACTTGTTGGGGGAACTTGATATACCGGGTTTTAAACTCTTACATAGGTTATATAGGTTTGGTGGCGAGTTTTACTGTACATTCGTAATTTCCTTAGGGCTATCGAGGTTAAGTTAGATTTTCCGGCAGCAATTAATGCGATATGTGTTTAAGTTAGGGCGCGTAGTATTAGTTTTATTTTTGTTGTTGTTTATAGACCTCCCGTTCAACCCCTCGATACAGATACTAGATTTTACTCACTTCTTGGTAACTTTATTGACAATCGGAATAGTATAATTGTCGGAGACTTTAACTGCCCTAATGTTAATTATTAGACTTTTACTGGTAATGAGGAGGGTCTGAGATTGGTTGAGTTTATGGAAGATAACTTTTTACGACAGATGGTTACCGAACCAACGCTCGGTGTTAATATTTTAGATTTGGTGATGACGAACGGCGAGAATATAGTCGAAGGTTTAGAAGTAGGCGAGAGTTTAGGATGTAGTGATCATCAAATTCTTAGGTTTGAGTTATTGATAGAAAACACTAAGGATAATAACGTAATAGAAGTCCCTGATTTTCGTAGGGCTAATTTTGATAGTTTTGCGGATAGGATGAGAGTAGTGGACTGGGATAACTTATTTATGGGTAATGACACAAATTTGCATTGGGTGGCGTTTAAGGAAAGTTTTAGGAATATTGAAAGGGAGTTCATTCCTCCTAGGCCTAAGCGCGCTAGAAATCGTGGTAGGCCGAAGTGGTGGACTAGGGAAATAGGCTAGGGTTACCATACGTCCAGTTTTTTCCGGACATGTCCGGGAATTTTGAATATTTATAACATTGATTTTTGAGGCCATAACACTTGTTCTTATTTAAAGATACTCAATATAGACGACATGTAGTACACAGTGTGTATATAACATTAATACAACGCGAATTGGTAGATACTAATACAGATACACCCCCCCACTCTGGAGTGTCCTCTTTTTTGAAAGTTCAAATATGGTAACCCTAAAATAGGCGAGTTCATAAACGAGCGTAACAGAGCGTATAGACTTAGTAAGCGCAATGGCACGGTAGCTAACTTTAATAGATATATCGAGCTTAGACGTCAGGTTAAAAGATCAGTTAGGAATGCCAAGCGTAATTTACAGATACTTATAGCTGCGGATAGTAAACATAATCCAAAAAAGTTTATTGAATACGTTAATAATCGTAAGCCGATAAAAGATAACATAGGCCCTCTAGTGGATGTTAATGGCGCCTTGGCTTCTGACGCTCAGGCGATGGCGGGTATTTTCAATAACTTTTTTGCGACAGTTTTTACCGTAGAAGACGTAAATAATGTCCCCGACGAGGGCGATATCGTTCCATTTAGTAACGAGACTATTTTGGATGAAATAACTGTTTACGAGGCTGAGATTGCGCATTATATCGATAGGCTAAAAGTTAGCAAGGCTCCAGGCCCTGACGCTTTTTATCCCAGACATTTTAAAGATTTGAAAGACGTTATCGTAGGCCCCTTAACGAAGATTTTTAATCAGTCACTCGAAACGGGGATTATTCCTGAAGACTTCAAATTAGCTAACGTCACGCCTATTTTTAAAACAGGCGACCGCGCAGTAGCTAGCAATTATAGGCCCATTAGCTTAACGTCAATTGTCGGTAAACTTTTGGAATCCGTAGTTAGGGATCGTATCATCGATCACTTATAATGTTATAATGTTCCAGACCAACAAAGACCCTAGGATCCACTCATGGCTGGTCTACCTAACTGTGTTCGTAATTGTGTATTGTGTATGTCCTCCGTGGTGGCGGAGGGGACCTACAATTTTACGTGGGTTCCGAACCACAAGAACATAAGAAATTTTTGTAACAACTGTCTGTACATTGGCAACGACCAATTTATGCAAAACTAAATAATTATCTATTTAAAACTAATTAATTATCGATTTAAAAGTAATTAATTATTGATTTAAAACTAAAGATAGTCTCTGGATCCAGAGGATCAAGTCATAATAGACTACTATCCACAAATATGTTACACTCTATATCTATTTATAACCGACTTAGAAAGTAGAGATTTAATTAATAGTAGTCAGCATGGGTTTCGACGCAATAGGTCTTGTTTAACTAATTTGTTAGAATTTTATAACGAAATAGTGCGCGAATACGATAGGCATAGAGCGGCTGACGTTATTTATTTAGATTTTTAAAAGGTGTTCGATACAGTTCCGCATAGAAGATTAATGGCGAAGGTCAAAGCGCACGGTATACGCGGTCAGGTAGCTAACTGGTTAGAAGAATGGCTTCGTGCTAGGAGACAGAGGGTCGTAGTTAATGGTAGTGAATCGGGGTGGTTAGATGTAGGTAGCGGTGTCCCACAGGGTTCAGAGTTAGGCCCATTGCTATTCTTAATTTACATTAACGACATAGATGTAGGATTGACTAGTAACGTGTCAAAATTCGCGGACGATACTAAAATAGGCGGTAAGGTTGTTAACAAGGACGATAGTAATAGGCTCCAAGACGATGTAAATAGGATTATGGAGTGGATAGATAAGTGGCAGATGCAATTTAACGTAGACAAATGTAAAGTTTTGCATATAGGTTCTCGCAATAATAATTACACGTGCACGATGGATGATAGGGAGTTAGCGAGCGTTGACGAGGAAGTAGATTTAGGCGTACGCGTATCTAAGGATTTAAAGGTTAGGAACCAGTGCCTGGAGTCTTGCGCAAAAGCTAATAGGATGTTAGGCTTCATAGCGCGTAATTTCGAATTTAAATCGAAGGATGTTATATTGCCCCTCTACAAGTCCCAAGTCAGGCCTCATTTAGAATATGCCGTTCAGTTTTGGTGCCCGTACTTGCGTGAGGATATTGATAGGTTAGAAAGGGTTCAACGTCGTGCCACGAAACTAATTCCGTCATTGCGCAACAAGCCTTATGAAAATAGGATTAAAGAGTTAGACCTGTATTCACTCGAAACTAGGAGATTAAGGGGGGAGCTTATTGAAGCTTTCAAAATCGTTAACAACATCGATAATGTAAATTTTGACAAATTGTTCACTTTCGATAATAGTAATACTCGTAATAACGGATTTAAGTTGCGTGGCAGACGTTTCATTACTAATATCGCTAAAAACTTCTTTACGTTTAAAGTAATTGATAAATGGAATAATCTTCCCACGCCCGTCGTGAACTCTACCAGCGTCAATGTGTTTAAGAACCGTCTTGACAGACATTTTAAAAATATTAACGTTGATTAAAATAAAAAAAAATTAGTAACAGGAGCTCTTGGGCTGGTGGTCGAGGTTGAGTCTGTTGATGATTAATGCCAGCTTGTGACATGCCAGCGTGTGATGCCAGCAATGAAATTATTAAAAAAAAAAAAAAATTAGACTAACACGAACGTAGATGTAGCTCGTAGCGTAAACTAACCTACTTTTTGTTTAACTTTACCTACTTTTTTTTCTTATCCTCTCCTTTCTTTGCATGTTTGTAACTCTCTTTTCTTGCATGTTTGTAGTTTGCATGGTATGACAGTGAGTTAAGACTGTGTTTGCATGGTTTGTAAGCGTTCTTATTTTTACTTCTTTTTATCTTTCACCCCTCTCCTATTTTCTCCGACTATTTTTCTGACTTGTCGGCAGTGGCCGGCGGATGATGATGGTCAGTCTTTTTTCCCTTTTTCTGAATGAATGTTAACCCACGAGTGATAGGTGTTCCTCCTTACTTAACCCCTTATTCTCTTCTCTTCTCTTAACCCCCTACTCTTTCCTTTCTCTTGGGCTAACCTTAGAGTGGATCTTAGGGTCTTTGTTAGCCTTAGATTCTGTAGATCTGTAGATCCGCAAATATTATTAATCTGAATTAAATCCTTCTTTACACATCCACTTAAACATTATTATTACTATTATTATTATTATTATTATTATTATTATTATTATTATTATTATACTGTATATGGACAAGATTATTTAAATTAAATATTTGATTTCCTTCAAAACATTTGGCAACTCAATCTTTTAATGTTGGCATAATTTTGTTGTGTCTAATTTATTGTTTCCGATGACTAGTTGTTGTTATTGTTACACGTTTTTTTAAAAATTTTATTTCGATCATAATTCTTTTTGCTCAATCAGAGAGCTAGGGCTATAAACTCCATCATAAGGAAAAATAGCGATCAAGCGAACATTATGCTATGTTATGCTTCTATTTCAATTCCTATGGTTCAATTAAACTTATCAACATCATCATACCATTAACAATATATAATATAGACACATATATACACACACACACACACACACAAAAATATATGTGTATATTTATAGTTTTGTTGTGAGAGGACCAAAACTGTTTAATCAGCTGCCCAAAAACCTAAGGAACACGAGTGGTGTTGCAGTGGACATCTTCAAAAGATTAGATGCCTGGCTCAGAACAATCCCCGATGAGCCGGGCGTACTGGCTATGTGAGGTGGAGAGTACAAGAAACCAATTCACTAATTCACCAGGCCAACTCGAGAGGAGGGGCGACGGCCTGGTGAAGTAATGAGTTGGTTTCTTGTAATCTCCACCTCACATAGCCAGTACGCCAGGCTGATCGGGGATTGTTCTGAGCCAGGCATCTAATCTTTTGAAGATGTCCACTGCAACACCACTCGTGTTCCTTAGGTCTTTGGGCAGCTGATTAAACAGTTTTGGTCCTCTCACAACAAAACTATTTTCTTTCAGGGTTAAGGATGTTCCCTGTCTAGCCTTTAATTTGGGAACACGACACAGTCTTCCTTTTCTACTTTCCACCGTTGTTTGGGGAGTTACAGTGTTCAGAGTAAGATTAGGGACTAGTTTCTCCAATATTTTCCAAGTGTAAATAATGGTGTATCTCCCTCTTCTCCTTTCCAGTGAATATAGGTTTAGTTCGCGTAACCTTTCCCAGTAGTTTAGTTCTGTGCACCCCTTGATCTTGGCTGTGAAGCTTCTCTGAATCCCTTCTAGTTGTCTAATGTCTTCTTTCTTATATGGGCATGTTAGGACCGAACAGTATTCCAATTTGGGTATGATCAGTAGGCCGGGTCGTTTTTGCTTGAAAACATTTTTTGGGAAGTTTAATTTACCCTGTATTGCGAAAGTTTGTGTACCTACATAGGAAGTATCATGACAAAGTTTCAAGCTTTTATATAAATATTTTGAGGTTCCACAAGTCACTTAAAGTTTTGGTGATTTTTTCCGATACTCCGTATTGTAAACTACAGCTCTTTGCTGACTTGCCATGATAGTTTACAAGGCAAATCACCCAGAATTCACCACGAGGAGGTGGCTGTCAGTCGAATTCCACACCATGCCCAGCCAAACCTCCCTTTCATTAGTTTTTACATGTAGTTTATTGACATTTGTATTCACATTTTGAATCAAATTTAGGCATGTTTGATCTTGAAGCAATTCTTGACTTTATAAAACCATCTCTATTTTCCTGGCCAAAGACAGAAGCTGATGTTTCTGTTACAAGTTTGACATGTTACAAGTTTGACATGGGTACTTTTTCAATAGAGGGTTAGTTTCATCACCCCCTTACGATAAGCTCTAACTGGGTGTTTGTCAAGCTTTTTGTCAGAGGTGGTTCATGTCTTGGGTAGTCTCCAAATCGAATTAAATCTGTGTAGTCTCTTGCCAAGAAATTAATTTTAGGCCGTCTAAATTCTCTAATGCCCGAGGACACACTTTCCCTGGCTAAGAGAATGCGCCGGAAAGCTAATTCTCTCATCACTCGCCTTTCATCAAATAACATCGAGACCAATAAAGTTTCTGGATGAGCAAAATATGCCCCTCTTTCAATAACAGGATCAATGACTGCCTTAAGTTCATCAGATAGGTATCTTGAACTAGATATCATAAACCAGAGGTGCCTTGATCCCTGGTAATCGTAAGGATTTCGCTTTATATTAAACCACGTTGGGGCATAAACGCGAACAATGAATTCGGTCAGAGTTTTCAAGTTTTTTGACGGCTTTTTGGTCGCAACATAAAGTCTAACTATCCTGTTGGCTGTCGTAAGCCATCTGGCATGGTTCAAAGAACCTGGGTTGCGGTTTTCAAGGTTTTGGGAACATTGGCCTTCTATGACTGCATTACAAATTTCCATGAGATACTTTTGATCTTGGCTGAGATCGAGATCCCCCGGAATAGAAGGCATATTACTTGATTTGATTGCTTCAAACTTGACAACTTTTGGTCCTTTGGTTTTACCATCCAAATAATTAAACAAATGGCGGAGAGGTAGCTCATTGGTATACAGCAAACACACGAACCAATGAAAAGGAGTATTGTAGTGTACCTCTAGTTGCCTGATAACTCCATTTTGTATGCCAGTGTTTACATTGGTTCCATCACATCCAATGACCTTAAGATTGTCTACCTTAATATTGTTACTGTTAAGAAACTTTATCACTCCCTTAGAAATGTTAGTTGAATTTCCAGTCACAGGAGTGAAGTGCCCAAGATATTTTGATTCTGGTTCAGCTATAAGCGTGATGTGTTCCTCAGTAATTGTTGTACTGTAGTACCTCCCATCCTTACAGAGATTTGCTTTAGTTAAGTCCTTTCTTCCATCAAAATACAATGTTTCTATACTTTCTTCACTTGATTTACTCAACTCCTCTCTGATCTTTCTCTGCCGTCTCACCTTATTCTTATCCACAACATTGTGATAATCTTCAGAGGTAATGAGACCAAAATCTTCCAGAAAAGCAGAGGCAACGGCTGCACCAGCTCTGTCTGATATTCCGAATCGGTCACAAGTTTTTGCTAATGAAGGCAATTTGCGAGTGAGCTTATGTGCTTCACCTGATTTCTTTATACCTTCCTCAATGTGATCATCATCACGCTCTCTATCTGTATCTGTTGATGTGTCAGAATCAGGAATTGTATGAAAGTTATCCCAGTCCATTGGCTCTTCCCTGGAAGTGGATGGGTTATTGATATCTCTATCTTCAATGTTTTTAGAAAATCGTGCTCTTTCTTGTTCTTTACGCTCATATCTTATTTGCAGTTTCTTCGTTGTCTGTAATTCAATACCGCCTATTGCCATTTTTCGTGCACCTCTTTGGTCAGTTAGGAAAGAACGTTCCATGGCAGGAACTTTTAGCTCTTTTTCACAAGTGCAAGAAAACAGATCATGGCATTTGCAGGGAGCAATATCAGAAAGCCTTTGATTTTTTTATTTCAACGCGGTCAGTTTAGATTCAAAATCTTTCCTTTTTCTCCCAGTTTTCATCATATTTCTAGATTTTTCATGACAATCCTTTACTCTGGCTAATATTTGCTGTTCTGCTATTGTTGGAATTGATGCACTTTTCCAGATCTCTTTTGCCTTTGATGCGACTATTCTTGCCACATCATTAGCATTTGGCTCTTTTTTCCCTCACTAGCTATAAGTAAGAGATATCTTGTTTGTAAATATTCTTTTAAAACGTCTTCATATAAGGGAAGTTGATTTCCACTGAGCTCAGCTTTTCCAGAAAGGGAAACAGCTGGACTCATGATTTTTTCAGCAGTTGCTTTCACTTTTACGGCCTCAGCTATTTCGGATAATTTGGGAAAGTCACTCTGTTAGTGTAACAACGCGTATTTAACTATTCAAATAATCAATTCTGAAAAGAAAAATTGTATATATAAATTATATATATTCTGGACGAAACACAGTCAAGAAAAAACTTAATAGCAACAAGAATACAAAAAATACAAGAAAATCTTAATAAAATCATAATTGCCAAATAATTAATAAAATTTATGTATTTAAATAAAGTTTTAAAAGTTTTAAAGTTTTTTGTAATGTTTTACGTTTACCTTGCAATGTTCAGAGGACTTGCGGAACATCTAAAACATGATCAATTTAGTTTTTTTAATCATTGTTGAGCATTGAGAGTGCATCTACAAATGTCTTGGACACAGGCATGTGGAAATTCACAAATTTATTTTTTCGACCCGTCCTAATGATCAGTGTTTTCAGTAAAGGAATCATTATATTCCTATTCCTTCGTTTAAAGGTTCTCCGTATCTGCCCAGTTACTCTCTTTGCTCTGTTTACTGCTATTTTATTTTGTGTTTCAAATTTCGCATCATCAGTCATTACAACCCCTAAATCTTTTGCTTTAGAATTTCTTTCAATTTCCTGTCCATTTGGGGTGTAATATTCCATGGATTTTAGGTCCTTTATTTTTTCGTACCGAAACAGCTGAAATTTCTCAATGTTAAACTTCATATTGTTGTCTTCCGTCCACTTGTAGATTCTGTTCATGTCTGTTTGTAGAGACCTTATATCTTCTGGGTTTCTTATTTTTCTACTGATCTTTGTGTCATCGGCAGAAGATGTTACTGTGCTGACTCTGGTAACGTCCTCATCTATATCAGTTAGCATGGTTTTGAAGAGTAGTGGAGCTAATACTGCGCTGAGGACCTCTGATTCTGATGAAGATGCTCCTTGTACTGTAACGACTTGCCGCCGTTCACTAAGGAAATTATATATCCATTTCCCTACTTTTCCTCTTATTCCAATATACTTCAGTTTATGTATTATGATTATAGTTGTGATAGGCATGATCTGCCTGATCGAAACCCATGTTGGTTATCATTTAATTTTTTCTGAGCTTCCAAACAGTCATAAGCGACACTGGCCCATAGTTTTTGGCCTAGGACCGATCTCCTCCTTTATATATTGGGGCTATGTTCGCGCTCTTCAGGATGCCATGTATTTCTCCCGTGTCTAGTGATCGTCTCCATATCCAATATAGGGGCTCAGCGATTGCATTCTTGCAGTTTTTGATCAGTGTGGCATTCCATTTATTCGGTCCTGCTGCTGAGTGTGCTTTTAGTTTCCCTATAACTTGTGTAATATCATCTGTCGTAAAGTCGAAGTCCATTATACTTTCTCCTTGTAGTTCTTCTTCAAAGAACGCTTTTCTATCGTATATCAGTTTGTCAGTTTTTGGGATACTGAAAGATGATTCGTACTGAGCTCTTAATATCTCGGATACTTCTGTTAGATCAACAGATAAAGCAGTCTTCGTTTTTCAAAGGTCCAATAGTCGCATGTTTTTTTGAGTTCATTATATATATATATATATATATATATATATTTATATTTATATATATATATATATATACATATATATATATATATACATATATATATATATATATATATATACACATATATATATATATATATATATATATATTATATACACACATATATTATATTTATTTATTTATATATATATATATAATATATAGTGTATATATATATATATATATATATATATATATATATATATATATATGTATGTGTGTGTGTGTGTGTGTGTGTGTGTAAAAATGAACATTGCAAAATTTAATCAGGTTTCATTATTAAGCTAAATCTAAAAAAATTATTAATTAATTTAAAAGAAACAATTCACACAAAATTTCTCTTATGTGTATTCTGACTATTCTGATTAGACTGATCTAACTTAGAGACTGAGCATTACCTAACATTTTAGCACTAAATTACCGTAAGAAAAAGTCTTTATCTTCTCCTTCGAACCTTGCTTTCTTCAGAGAACTTAGTCTTAAATAGAGAAAAATAATTTCCCGATCCGTTACAAGAAGAATCGGGGAACCTTCAGAGAATTTAATTAGCTTCATTGAATCCTCCGATCCACTACAAGAAGAAATCGGAGAGTAGTATAGAAGAAAACTACTGCGATTTCCTATGCGGTACCAGCTACTCCAGAGTAACAGACCCGTTGCTGCCACCTAACCAGAACCCCCGACAGCGGCGGCTCGTGACTTAAAACAGTTGTGTGCTACAACAAAATTTTTTTGATAGGTAGATATATATATATATATATATATATATATATATATATATATATATATATGTAAACAACTGATAAATTATAAAATAGAACTAATTCATCGTGAATTATAGTAAATGTTCTGCTCAACTAACGGTAGATAGATAGATATAGTACTTACTTATTTACGAAAAATGAAATTCATGCGACGCTCTTTCTTACTGCAGAACTTGTCAATCACCTTGGTGTTAAAAGCCTATGTTTGAAATAAACTTTTTTTCTATGGAGAGCATTGCCAGAGCATTAAGACGATCCTGGGACATAGTATTTCTCAGGAAAGTTTTTATCCTTTTTAGAGAGGAGAAACATCTTTCGGGTTCTGCTGTTGTCATTGGCGTGGTGATGACAATTTTAAGAAGTTTTGTCACTTCAGAGAATGTACTCTGTAAATTGTTTTTGAATATAAGTTTCAAAAGAGGAACTGCGCCATCAATTTTTCTGAAATCGGTTCTTTCATACAAAACGCTAAGCTCTGTTTTCAGTCTCCTTTTCTCCAGCATTCTATAACTTTGAACTGCAATTTCAAGTTCATTTTCCGGAAAATGTTTTGCAAATTCTTGAAAGTTAACAGAATTCAACAACTTTGCTTCCTCTAGATGATCCAAGGATTGAAAACGATGATGAGCCTCCTGTACAATTCGATCACATACTTCTTTGGCATCGGCGCTTCGGCACGACTGTTTGGGTCGTTTATTGCCAGATGACACGCATGTAGTCGCAATTTCACTGTCAATGATGTCTATTGAATCTCTCACTTCATTGATTGCCAAAATAAAATGGGATACGGCACTTTTTATTTTTACAGCATCAGACAATCTTGCTTGTAATTGGTTATACAAAATGTCTACATGTGGCATTATTCTGTGAAAAAATGAAAGCCAGAAAAGGAATTGTGCATCTTCCAAATAATGACGGAGTCCACGAGCTTCTTGAACTGTCCTGGTGGATAATGACGTCTGCAAATCCAACAAACACTCAACCAAACTGTCCTTGTGTTCATACACCACACTGATGGTTCTCAATTTAAAGTTCCACCTGGTTGCAGAACCACTGGGAATCCTTCGTGCCACAACTGCATCTAGTACAGACAACCGTTGTAGTGACCTTGAAAAGAAAGCAGGAAAAGCTGACAGGCAACAGAAGAATACCCTAGCTGCATGATTTTGCAAAGCAGCTTTTTCCATTACCAAATTTAATTGATGGGCATAACAGTGGATGTATTGTACAGTGGGAAAAATAGCCTTTATTTTTTGCTTGAACTCCACCTCTTTCGCCACTCATTACAGCCGCACCGTCGTAAGTCTGAGCAATTATTTTGTTAGGTTGATCTTTAAAAATCTCATTTATTGTATTCAAAATACAAATAGAAACTGCGTCTGCACTTTGACCGTCCGGGTTGAAAAATCCCCAAAATCTTTCAGAGGCACGCCATTGATTACATAACGAAATACTATCACCAACTATGAATGGTCAGAAATGTCTGTAGTTTCATCTGCCATTAAAGCGACAAAATCAGCCTCTTTCATTTCTTCGATTATCTTTTCACGGCAAACTTCCGACATACAATCTAGCAGTTCATTCTTGAATAGTTTTAGAAGTTCCCTTGAAAACATGATTCGATTCTATGTGTTCTTTTACCGCAATATCTAAACTACTAACAAAACGAGTCCCAAGAAAATGCCCGGATTTTCAGATGTTTCACTCTCATCATGTCCTCTTAAGGCAAGTTCAAAGGCACCGCAAAACTTAATGCAGTCAATTACCTTTGATAATATATATCTGTTCTTTTCTACTTCTTGACTGTGTTTTTTGATGGCGTCATGGTAGGCCCGACTTAACTGTGTTGCAATATTCACACTACCGAGAACACTAAGATCCAACACATTGTTATATGTTTCTTGTTTTCATTATGCTTTCTAATCAGTGTTTTAAGATGGCCAAGATCTTTCACTCCCGTGTTACTGATGAAACGAGTTGGTTTATATACTTTCACCTTATATCCCTCACGCACAGGGACAGGGGCGCCCGCAGCCTTTAAAAAATTGGACGCACAATTTCTTTTTGGTTGAAATTCTGGGGGACGCAGCGCAATAAATAAGTAAAATAACTAGGCCATCTGTGCTCCTATCCCACAGGTTTTCTAAGAAATTAAAATTTGACCTCCATCTTTTCTAGCAAATAAAATATGGTGGACGCACGTGCGACTGTGTCCGCCTGTGGGCGCCCCTGCTCATGCATATTGTATAGTTCAATTAGAATATCTTAGATTGTTGATTAAAAACATCGCAGTCTTTCATGTGTAATGAGTAATACTACTAAAGAAATTGAATACGTATCTTCAATAACACTTGTCTACAGCCAAAATGCTTCGGAAATAAAATGAGTCAATCTTTACTAATTTTGGGTCGCTGAATACGAAAATGATGTCTAAAATTGCCAATTGGCTCTATTTATAAGGATATCAGGCAACCCTGCACCCTACTAACTGGACTGCATCTGTCGCTCAATATGTAGACGCCTATGACACATCGACACATTGACTCTACTGCGCATGCGCGTAGTTATATTTTTTATTTTAATAAATTAATGTAAATATATATATATATATATATATATATATATATATATATATATATATATATATATATACACAATAAAATGTAATTTTAAATTTATCTATTACATTATGTGTTTGTAAATTATTTATTAAAAAATAGATTGGATCATTTTAACATATTGCTTCCCATAATGTTTTTGATATTAATATAAATGGAATACTAACCTAACTTAACATAACCTAATTTAAAATTATTAAAATGCAATGTAATTACATTAATTTATTAAAATTAAAAAAAATATAACTACGCGCATGCGCAGTAGAGTCAAGGAGTCGATGTGTCACAGGCGTCTACATATTACGCCACGGCATCAGTTCATTCGCGGAAGTCATACAGTGCACCCTTGTCAAACTCTTTCCAGTGTTTGCTTTAGGAACTGAATTTTTTTCAGCCTAATTTGAACAAAGATGCCTCGTAATTGCGGAACAGTGTAGATAACTTCTGTTATGTTTGTGGAGAATTGACTTTTGCATCACAAAAGCGTGCTAACCGCCGTGATTAGGAAAGCCTATCACCTTTATTTTGGCTGTAAGATTGGAGATCAGGACAAGAGCTGGGCCCCACACATATGCTGCAATACTTGTGCAACAAACCTTCGCCAGTGGTTGAATCGGAAAAGTAAATCTATGCCTTTTGCAGTGCCAATGGTGTGGAGGGAACCAACAGATCATGTCAGCAATTGTTACTTCTGCATGGTACCTCCAGTCAAGAAAGGTGTTTGCGAGAAGAAAAAGTGGATTTTACAATATCCGAATATACCCTCTGCTATACGCCCGGTACCTCACGGAGAAGGACTACCCGTTCCTGAGCCCCCACACTCATTCTCCCTGGAGTCAGAGGACGAGGAGAATGAAGGAACTTGCGAAACTTGTGAGCCTTCAACTTCACAAGACCCTGAATTTGTTTATAACTTGACATCTTCTAAACCGCACATGATAACTCAGAATGAATTAAACGACCTTATCAGAGATTTAGAACTGCCAAAGAGTAAGGCAGAGCTGTTGCGTTCCAGATTGCAGCAGTGGAATGTCCTCGCTGAAAATGTTAGAGTGTGTAAGTTTCGTGACCGTCAAAAAGATTTTGTCCCATTCTTCATCATGGAAGGTGACCTTGTAGCTTGCAACGACATCGATGGTCTGATGGCAGCTCTCAACATTATTCACAATCCTGATGAGTGGAGACTGTTCATTGATTCATCGAAGTTGAGTCTAAAAGCTGTTTTGTTGCATGTTGGCAACGTATTGCCATCAATTCCAGTTGGTCATGCAGTCCACATGAAGGAAACATATGACAACTTGATTAAGCAACTTTTTGAACTGCATAAACTATGACAAACATCAGTGGCAGGTTTGTGGTGACTTGAAAGTTGTTGCTATCGTGCTTGGACTGCAGTCGGGCTACACTAAGTATTGCTGTTTTCTGTGTGAATGGGATGGTCGGGCTAGGACTTATCATTACATCAAGAAGGATTGGCCACTCCGACACTCATTGGAACTTGGAACAAAAAATGTTCAGTTTCCTCCACTTGTAGAATCGAGCAAGATTTTATTACCACCCTTACATATGAAACTGGGCGTCATGAATTTTTTTTTAAGAATATGGATAAAACGGGGGCAGCTTTTAAGTACCTCGGTGGTAAATTCCCAAAGCTCAGTGAAGCAAAAATTAAGGAGGGTGTATTTGTTGGTCCACAGATCCGCGAGCTTCTTAGAGATGAGGAGTTCGAACGTATCCTAGGTGGTGAGGAGAAGACAGCGTGGAATGCTTTCCGGTTAGTAGCAACCAATTTTCTCGGAAATACCAAAGCTGACAATTACATGGAGCTGGTGGAAAACCTGCTGTTGTCCTATCAAAAAATGGGCTGCAATATGTCTTTAAAGATACATTTCCTCCATTCGCACCTGGAATTTTTTCCGGCCAACTGCAGAGCAGTCAGCAATGAATATGGTGAACGTTTCCACCAGGATATCTCAGCGATGGAGAAACGCTATAGGGGAAATGGAGTCCATCATTGTTAGCAGACTACTGCTGGACAATAACAAGAGATGCTCCAGAAGTTGAATACAAGAGACAAGCAAAGAAGCGACGGGTTGAATCAATATAAGTGACTGCATTTTACAGGTATGTTACTAATATATGGTATACATATACGCAAAATGTGTAACTTAAATTTTCTTGGAAACTGTAGCCAATCGACTGTTTTTATGGTCATATTCGTTTTCAACACCCCAAAATCCATAATAGGAAACACATTTTATCTCCGAAACACAAACGTTTTCAAAATTTTAGACCAGTGTAATAATTGTTCATGCAACAAAGATCTTTCACACACGGTCGTTTCCCAGAGATGATTATTTAATCAAATCTGAAAGTTGCATTCTCTGCAAATTCCGGCCGCGTTGTGCAATAAACTGGTGCGAGCCCACGCCTGTTTATTACAACTTCATTCAAGGCAGTCCTAAATTTTCTAATCTTTCCTCTGAAGCAGGAGTCACACCAAACTATTTTACGATTTCTAACATCTATAGTATGCAGATATATAAATGTAGTACAATATACGAATTTTATCTGCTTGGTTAATTCCTCAATGCCTTTGTATCACACACTCCTATTGGTACTAACTAAAATTAGCTAGCTAATTACCAGCTAGTGATTAAATGAATATCATGGTTCAGCAAATGTAACGCACAAGTTTTGGCCGATGTTCTAGACCCAAGACAACCATTTCTCTCGCAGCTAGCATCATTGAGACGCACCAAACTTTAATGCGCATATGCCGTTGAATTAACTATTTTGTACGTCCAGTCTTCGCAGTTTACTGTCGTATTCTTTGTGATATATAATATTATACATGTTATGACTTGAAATATCATGGAAGTAAAGCCGTGCCCTGGTGACACAATTGTTTTTATATAATTTAATTCATTCAGTAAGTCACACGGTAGTGTATGACTAATTTCCTCCCGAACGGAAATCGCACGCCTGTGACGCAGCCGGATCTCTGATTGCACCTGAGAGACACAATGGATTATGAGACACTCGCTTCTCCAGAGTTCTCAGGTGACGTCAATCGCTAGCCTGGTGGCGTAGGCAAGTTCCTTTCCTTTGAATATATAAGACGGGGGGCTCAGCGCCTTTACGGCAGATTCCGAGGAGACGGGTCTCCGGGCTGAAATGGAGGGTTTTCAGTCCGTTACGGGAATTTGAAGATTAACGGGTTTCCAATTGGAGTCTGATTGTAGGATAGGCAGTAGACTTAGCAATTGACTCATACATTTAATATTACCAATAAGAACCCGAAGCTTGGAAAAACAGATTCAGAACGGACTAGGAAGAAAGATTTAGAGGGGTCTCCGGGCTGAAGAGTGGGAATCCAGCTCGTTAAGAAATTGCTTTTATAAGGAAATTGGGTTTAAGCGGAAATTTGGACTTGTAGTAGGACAGGCAGTAGGCACAAGCAACATTTAACGTATATCTTTGATTGCCTTAGAGTTAAGGATTAACTATTACGGTGCTTATTTATTGTAAACTGATCAATAACCGTCTTGCCTAAATTAATTAAAGTCAGCCAGACTCTGTACTCATTCGTGAGCCAGACTTTGTACTGAACGGACGCATTTCCTGAGCTCTCTGATATTCCATCTACTTTTGTATATTGCTGAGAATTTTGCTTTTGGATAGTTTTGAATTTTATATACTTGCGTTTAAATTTACGTTGTTATAGTTAAGTAATTGAATATTAGTGGTTTTTAGCGATTTAGAAGTTTTCATAGCGTGCCGGCTTAATTTAACTTATACCTGTGACAGTTTAAACTAATTTTTAACTGCGCGATGCCGTCGCAGAAAGCGTCGTGTGTTAGGTGTAGGGTAAACCGGTGGTATTCGGAATTTAAGGATTATAACGGCGGTCCAATGGCGATTACCAATAGATCAGTTTGTTTCTTTTGCGAGTTCATGGAGGAATTAGTTGACATAAAACGCAGTGTACGTGAGGTAGCGGAAAGACTTGCAACGCTTGATGAGGGCAGGGGTAGGGCTACGGTTGACGGAAGCCGAACCAATACTAACGTTGAAGACGTTAGTAATTTGAAGGGTGAGATGCGTAACCTAGTTTCTAGTTTAGGTAGCTTGTCGGGAAGGTTAGATAGAGTTGAGGAAGAGGTTAAGGTTAGTCCGAGAGTAGTAGATAGCGAGGGATTTAGAGAGGTTAAGGGTGGAGCTAGGCCGCGTACGTTAGGTGATAGGAATCCCCCCCTATCGAGGTTTCGAACCCTTTCGCCCATTTGGAAAGGGACGTGAATGTTGGGGAAACTATTTTAATCGGGGACTCTTTACAGCGCCACATGGACAAAGAGTTTGTTAAACGGCATCCAACCAAGAGGAGGAGGGTCTGTCTCCCAGGGGCCAGGGTTGACAGAGTTAGAGACGAAGTGGATAGGATTGACGTTGCCTCCCGTCACTCAATGTTGGTGACGATGGTCGGAGGCAACGACTCGTATAGGCCCGATACGAGAGTGCCTGACCTTTTGGAGAGATATAGGGGGTTAATTAGGTCCCTGAACGCGAGGTCAGATAGGTCTTTAGTTCTAGGTATTACCCCTAGGCACGGGTTGGGTCTTAGAATTACGTCAAAAACAATATTTTTGAATAACAAATTAGAAGAGATTTGTGCTGAGGAAAATGTACCCTTCGTAAAACTGTGGTCCGAATTCAGTGATCCTAGCCTTTTTATAAAAGATGGGGGTGCATTTTAATGAAATAGGTAATGCTAGGCTAGGTAGGTTAATAGACGAAAACGTGCGAAAGCTGTATAGGTCGAAGCCGCCTTTAAACGTTGTGGGTCCGGGAAACGCGGGCCCAACGTGATAAATAGTTTAAAACGCGGGCCCGTCGTAAAAAATAACTTGAACGTCTTTTATTGTAACGCGCGTAGTATTAGAAATAAATTAAATGAATTTAAGGCGATAATTTATTCCGGCAACTATGATATAGTTGCTATCACTGAAACTTGGTTAAATACCGTCAATCGGGACTTGTTGGGGAAACTTGATATACCGGGTTTTAAACTCTTTACTAATGATAGGTTACATAGGTTTGGTGGAGGCGTTTTGCTGTACATTCGTAATTCCCTTAGGGCTATCGAGGTTAAGTTAGATTTTCCGGCAGCAATTAATGCGATATGTGTTGAAGTTAGGGCGCGTAGTATTAGTTTTAATTTTGTTGTTGTTTATAGACCTCCCGTTCAACCCCTCGATACAGATGCAAGATTTTACTCACTTCTTGGTAATTTTATTGACAATCGGAATACTATAATTGTCGGAGACTTTAACTGCCCTAATGTTAATTACGAGAATTTTACTGGTAATGAGGAGGGTTTGAGATTGGTTGAGTTTATGGACGATAACTTTTTACGACAGATAGTTACCGAACCAACGCGCGGCGACAATATTTTAGATTTGGTGATGACGAACGGCGAGAATATAGTCGAAGGTTTAGAAGTAGGCGAGAGTTTAGGATGTAGTGATCATCAAATTCTTAGGTTTAAGTTAGCAATAAAAAATACACAGGATAGTAACGTAATAGAAGTCCCTTATTTTCGTAGGGCTAATTTTGATAGTTTTGCTGATAAGATGAGAGTAGTGGACTGGGATAACTTATTTATGGGCAATGACACTAATTTGCGTTGAGTGGCGTTTAAAGAAAGTTTTAGGAATATTGAAAGTGAGTTTATTCCTCGTAGGCCCAAGCGCGTTAGAAATCTTGGTAGGCCGAAGTGGTTGACTAGGGAAATAGGAGTGTTTATAAACGAGCGTAATAGAGCGTATAGACTTAGTAAGCGCAATGGCACGGCAGCTAACTTTAATAGATATATCGAGCTTAGACGTCAGGTTAAAAGATCAGTTAGGAATGCCAAGCGTAATTTAAAGATACTTATAGCTGCGGATAGTAAACATAACCCAAAAATTTTTTTGTATACGTTAATAATCGTAAGCCGGTAAAAGATAACATAGGCCCTCTAGTGGATGTTAATGGCGCTTTGGCTTCTGACGCTCAGGCGATGGCGGGTATTTTTAATAACTTTTTTGCGACAGTTTTTACCATAGAAGACGTAAATAATGTCCCCGACGTGGACGATATCGTTCCATTTAGTAGCGAGACTATTTTGGATGAAATAACTGTTTACGAGGCTGAGATTGCGCATTATATCGATAGGCTAAAAGTTAGCAAGGCTCCAGGCCCTGACGCTTTTTATCCCAGACATTTGAAAGAAGTTATCGTAGGCCCCTTAACGAAGATTTTTAATCAGTCACTCGAAAAGGGGGTTATTCCTCAAGACTTCAAATTAGCTAACGTCACGCCTATTTTTAAAAAAGGCGACCGCGCAGTAGCTAGCAATTATAGGCCCATTAGCTTAACGTCAATTGTCGGTAAACTTTTGGAATCCGTAGTTAGGGATCGTACCATCGATCACTTAGAAAGTAGAGATTTGATTAATAGTAGTCAGCATGGGTTTCGACGCCATAGATCTTGTTTAACTAAGTTGTTAGAATTTTATAACGAAATAGTGCGCGAATACGATAGGCATAGAGCGGCTGACGTTATTTATTTAGATTTTAAAAAGGCGTTCGATACAGTTCAGCTTAGGAGACTAATTGCGAAGGTTAAAGCGCACGGTATACGCGGTCAGGTAGTTAACTGGTTAGAAGAATGGCTTCGTGCTAGGAGACAGAGGGTCGTAGTTAATGGTAGTGAATCCGGGTGGTTAGATGTAGGTAGCGGTGTCCCACAGGGTTCAGTGCTAGGCCCATTGCTATTCTTAATTTACATTAACGACATAGATGTAGGATTGACTAGTAACGTGTCAAAATTCGCGGACGATACTAAAATAGGCGGTAGGGTTGTTAACGAGGACGATAGAAATAGGATCCAAGACGATGTAAATAGGATTATGGAGCGGACAGATAAGTGGCAGATGCAATTTAACGTAGACAAATGTAAAGTTTTGCATATAGGTTCTCGTAACAATAATTACACGTACACGATGGATGATAGGGAGTTAGCGAGCGTTCACGAGGAAGTAGATTTAGGCGTACGCGTATCTAAGGATTTAAAGGTTAGGAACCAGTGCCTGGAGTCTTGCGCAAAAGCTAATAGGATGTTAGGCTTCATAGCGCGTAATTTCGAATTTAAATCGAAGGA
Source organism: Bathynomus jamesi (assembly GCA_023014485.1). NCBI lineage: Eukaryota > Metazoa > Arthropoda > Malacostraca > Isopoda > Cirolanidae > Bathynomus > Bathynomus jamesi. Next base: position 195,985 of record JAJOZX010004315.1, on the reverse strand, counting down.
TATTATATTTCCCCTTTACAAGTCCCTAGTCAGGCCTCATTTAGAATATGCCGTTCAGTTTTGGTGCCCGTACTTGCGTCAGGATATTGATAGGTTAGAAAGGGTTCAACGTCGTGCCACGAAACTTATTCCGTCATTGCGCAATAAGCCTTATGAAGATAGGATTAAAGAGTTAGACCTGTATTCACTCGAAACTAGAAGATTAAGGGGGGAGCTTATTGAAGTTTTCAAAATCGTTAATAACATCGATAACGTAAATTTTGACAAATTGTTCACTTTCGATAATAGTAATACTCGCATCGCAATAACGGATTTAAGTTGCGTGGCAGACGTTTCATTACTAATATCGCTAAAAACTTCTTTACGTTTAAAGTAATTGATAAATGGAATAATCTTCCCGCGTCAGTCGTTCATTCTACCAGCGTTAATTATTTAAGAACCGTCTTCACAGACATTTTAAAAGTATTAACGTTGCTTAATATAAAAAAAACAAAGTTAGCAACAGGAGCTCTGGTGGTGTGGCTCGAGGATGAGTCTGTTGACACCAGCTTGTGACATGCCAGCGTGTGATGCCACAATAAAATTAAAAAAAAAGAAAAAATTAGACTAACACGAACGTAGATGTAGCTCGTAGCGTAAACTAACCCACTTTTTGTTTAACTTTACCCTACTTTTTTTTTTTTACTTTGCATGTCTGTAACACTCTTTTCTTGCATGTTTGTAGTTTGCATGGTATGACTGTGAGTTAAGACTGTTTGCATGGTTTGTAAGCGTTCTTATTTTACTTCTTTTCATCTTTCACCCCTCTCCTATTCTCTCCGGCTATTTTTCTGACTTGTCGGCAGTGGCCGGCGGATGATGATGGTGAGTCTTTTTTTTTTCTTTTTCTGAATGAAAGTTAACCCACGAATGATAGATGTTGCTCCCTACTTAACCTCTTATTCTCTTCTCTTCTCTTAACCCCCTACTCTTTCCTTTCTCTCGGGCTAACCTTAGAGTGGATCTTAGGGTCTTTGTTAGCCCTAGCTTCTGTAGATCTGTAGATAACCTAACCGCCGACGTGTTTCATTGTTCTTTGACTTTTGAGAGAATCTACAGGACCTTCACAAATTTTATTCGGCGTGCTCTGTGGCAACAGTTGGGCAAGACATAGAGGCGGCCCTTCCGATCCAAAAGTACAATATTATACGCTCTTGGAGATTTCAATTCACTAAACTCCAGGGGTGTATGATATATATATATATATATATATATATATAATGTGTGTGTGTATGTATAACTTCTTACTTATGTCTCCGGTTGATTTCTCCCCATTCTTCAACAGATTCAACACTATTTATCTGTTGCAAGTTAGAAGTTGGGGGTAGGAGGAACCTTTATTATTATTATTATTAGTAGTAGTAGTAGTAGCAGTAGTAACAGTAGTTTAAAACTTATTTTTATTTCTACATAGCTGGCTAGGTAAGCTTTCATTACACCGATGTTGGTATGTAGTATATCTGAAATACCCAAATGTATCCAACGGTTGTCTGCTGTATGAGCGTACAAACATGATTACTCTTTAATAAACACCAAAGGTAGTTCGTGCAACGTGTACAGACTTTCAAATATTAGCCAATCATGATATTACCATCATTACGACTAAATTTCCCTAAAACAATCAATGCATCAAATGAAAATTTTCACTTAAAATATATTATTAACTATCACCCAAATCACCCCATTTTATCTATCTACCTGTCCATCGATAAACAGTTAGATAGGTAAATAGCCAGACGTTATAGCTAAGATACAATCAAATTGGATTGCTGAGTCGCTAAAAATTCAGATTTCAGAAGTGAAAAATCTGGACATCATGTGAAGTGTCTGAGTTCAGAAATCTGTGGGCCTACATTATTTGTATATGTATTATTTGTGTATGTATAGGTCGGTAGGCGCTTAACTTTAAATGCTTTCTCTCTATCTTTCGCATAAGTTTTATCTGATGTTAAATTTCTGGTTATGGAGGAACGAACACATTAAAAATTTAGCTTTCCTCGTCTTTGTTTCTCATCTGATACTTTCCCTTCCTACTGAAAGTTCGCTTTCATTCAGCCTGCCCCAAAGAAGGCGACCGCTCGCAACCCTCCGACGATCGTCCAAATGCTTTGATTTCTAGCCCTTCCAAATTTTTTAATCTATCCTTAATAGGAAGATTCTTAAACACCTTTCTTCTCACAATCTTCTTTCAGATTAGTATGGACTCCACAAGGGACGTACTACAGGTGATCTTCTTGCGTATCTCTCTGACTGTTGGTCATCCTCCTTTCGGGATTTCGGTGAAACTTTCACTATTGCGCTAGACATATCAAAAGCTATTGATAGAGTCTGGCACAATTCTTTAATTGCCAAACTGGCCGTCCTTCGATTTCTACCCTTCTATCTGTACCTTCCTCTCTAACTTTCTTTCTAGCCGAATTATAGCTGAAGTTGAAGATGGCCACTGTTCTTCTCCTAAAACTATTAACAGTGGTGTTTCTCAGGGTTCTTCCCGCTCACCCACTTTCTTCCTTTTATTTATTAAATGATCTTTTAATTCGCACTTCCTGTCCTATTCGCTCCTAGTCCGGTGATTCCACTCTGAGAACCTGACCTCTGATCTTTCTGCTATCTCTGATTAGGGCAGGGAAAACCTTGTGGCTTTCAATGCATCAAAACTCAGTTCCTTCATCTGTCTGCTAGTTACAATCTTCCGCACGACTTTCTCTTACATTCAACAACATACACCTCAATCCTTCCTCTTTTCTTAACATTCGTGGTGCTTTCTTTTATTGCGATCTTTCCTGGAAAGATCACATATACTCTCTTTCTAAAACAGCTTCTAAGAGGTTAGGTGTGCTGTACCGCCACCGCAGTTTCTTCATCCCACTCGGTTGCTATCTCTGTAGAGGGGTCTTGTTCGTCCCTGTATGGAGTATGCTTCTCATGTGTGGGGATGGTTCAACCCACGTAACCGTACTTGACTGGGTGGAATCAAAGGCTTTTCGTCTCATCACTTCCCCGCCTCTTACTGATTGTCTTCAATCTCTCTCTCTTCGCCGCAATGTTACCTCACGCTCTACTATCGCTATCATAACAGACATTGCTCTTCTGAACTCTCTAACTGCATGCCTCCTGCTTTAAGGAGGGCACGCTGTACCAGACTTTCTACACATTCCTTTTCTGTCGAACTATCTAATGCAAAGGTTAATCGGTATTTCAGTCATTCATCTACTTAACCGGTCAACTCTGAAACACTCTTCCTCAACTTTCTTCCTGTCTATGACCTCCCAGCTTTCAAACGCAGATCAGAGTGTCAAGGCATCTCGAAAACCCCGGCCCTCGATTTTGCCTCTTCTTCTATGGGGGATAGGGCACTTTTGTGGGATATTTGGACTTGGCCCCTCCTTCCTGCATAAACATATATATACATGTCAGTACTATATTCCATTTTCATACCAAGGTTAGTAGGGAGAGACACTGTACTATTATTTAATACTTTTAATTCTTCCCAAAAATCTCTTGGTTCTTACTGAAAGGCTTTCTAACCAGAGCATGTTTTAATTATTATATTTACCAGCAAAGATACCAAAAAATTTTAATAATATTCTTTTCTTACTTGTATCCATGGAACAGATATAAATAATTGAGAATGATTAGGTATCCTACTTTTTGTACCATTTGCAAATTTTAGATGTTTTACTTAGCCTCTTAACGACTGAAGTTTTTATAGGGTTAAGTTATGAGTGCGTGTATTGGAAACGGTACATACTCAACCCACTTGTTTCAAAATTGGTTAACAGTCCTTGATCTGAATCATCTAGCTGTAAAAATAAGAATATTGGACATCTCACAAAATACAACCTATCCAGTGAGACGGTGAAGAAGTTGTTTGAGAGCTGAGATAAACTTACTGTATATAATGTGTAAATGATTTGGCAAGCAACCACGAAGATGAGAAGTTTAAGTTAATTAGAAATTCAGGAGAAATTAAATAGTGGTGCAGAGAACTGGATGGAAATTTTACAAAATAGATAAAATACAGAAGTTTACAAGTAGGATTTTAAGCTTAAATAATAAAATAAGACACTTTCCTTCAAAGAGATGCGCTCATAGGTTTGGGAAATAATTTTTATAAGAAGGATTTTATCGGTAAGGATGGCTTGGAATTATGTGGGACCTTGTCAAGTGATTTAATAAATGCCAATTAAGTAATGTGTAAGCTAGATTATGTCCATCATCTACCTCATCAGATAACAAATTTGAAAATCTAAAATCCCTTCTTAGTTTAATTCCATGTTGTGAAGTTGAAATAAGATTAAAACTATTCAAATGTCCTTAAATATTAGCTGCTTTTATAGCTTTATCAAGCGACAGTCAACATCGACGTACCATACACAAACTTGTATACTACATTTGAGTCAGGGGGTAGTCTTATGCTTAAAATCTTGAAGCATGAAGGTCTGATAGGATTTTGTACATATTGTAGTTTGAATAGTAACCATGTTTAACCTGTCGTATTCAACATCATTTTAGCATAGTCCACCTAATAACCTAGCCTGCCATAACGTAACCTAAAAGCCTTTTAACGCTAACCGCAACTGTGAAAGAGTAATCTAACTTATCCTAATCTAATAACACTGGCCAACAAGTATTTTTCATCAGATATAATTATGGGTTTTCCTCTAGCACGTCTAGTTTTCGAGATGAGACCGATCATAATATACAGTATATAATAAATATAATATATATATATATGTATGATGAATAAATATTTTTCACGTGTTACTTTCGTGAAATTAATTCTATATATATATATATATAATATATATATATATAATACTATAAATAATATATATAATATGCATATAACTATATATAATATAATATATAATACTATATATATACACGATATATAATATGCGTCCTTTACATAATACAGTATAATAATATATATAATATGCATATAACTATATATAATATAATATATAATACTATATATATAGTATATAATATGCGGCCTTTATACATGTAGCGGAGTATTTTGTCGTTGCAGCTTAGGTGTAGGTTTTGCTTTACTGTTTCTGTATCCTCATGTATTGCATTTTGTCATTTCAACTTAGGTTTTCCGCAGGTTGTCTTGTGGTATTTTAGGTGAGAGCAGTTGATGGCCACAAATTTGCAAACGTTGCACATGTAGACCCTTTTATTCTTTCGCGTAACAGTCACATGTCTAGTTGTGTGTTGTTTTGTTTTGTTTTGTGTCGCCCATTTACACATTTCATTTTTTTAGGTGATTTACATCAACCCACTCATCGATCATCATGCCTCGAAAGTGTAAAAATCACCCCGATAATTTCTGTTACGTGTGCGGCTCGTTCGCGACTAAATCACAACGGCGTACAATCACGATGGATCTTCGGAAAACTTACCGGCTATACTTCGGCTGTCCACTAGACGCCCAAGATAAGGCGTGGGCGCCACATGTTATCTGTACCGCTTGTTCGAATGGATTACGTGACTGGTTGAACCAAAGGAAAAGGTCGATGCCGTTCGCTATACCCATGATATGGAGGGAGCCGAGAGACCATCATGACGATTGTTACTTTTGCAATGTTAACATAACTGGATTCTCTGTGAAGAAGAAGCATAACATCGTTTATCCGAACATAGACTCCGCGATCAGACCGATCCGTCACGATGACACGATGCCGATTCCGGTACCTCCATACCATGGACTCGATTCTTTAGAAGACGAAAGGGAATCCGAAGAAGGTGCGATTGGCGGAGATGCGGGACCTTCAGCCGATCTTGACTACACACATGACGAAGAGCAATCGGAGCCGGAGAGCTTGCCCAAAACGAGTTGAATGACCTCACTAGAGACCTAGCCCTCTCCAAAGAGAAATCAGAACTTCTCTCCTCGTGACTCAAGCAGAAACACTTACTTGAAAAGAACGTCCGAGCGTGTCATTATCAAAAACGAAACCATGATTTGGCGACAGTTTTTACAGTAGACGGTCCGCTCTGCTATTGCCATGATATCAGTGGACTTTTCGAGAACTTGTCACAGGTACAAACACCATCTGAGTGGCGCCTTTTCATCGAAGCTTGAAAGCGGTTCTGCATAACGGCAACTCAAAGCCGTCCATCCCGATCGCCCACTCCGTTCATCTAAAGGAGACGTTCGATAACATGAATATACCACTCGAAGCAATCCAATACAACACTCATCAATGGAATATCTGTTTTGATAGTTTTGCGGATAGGATGAGAGTAGTGGACATGGGTAACTTATTTATGGGTAATGACACAAATTTGCATTGGGAGGCGTTTAAAGATAGTTTCTTGAATATCGAAAGAGAGTTTATTCCTCGTAAGCCCAAGCGCCCTAGAAATCATGGTAGGCCTAAGTGGTGGACTAGGGAAATAGGCGAGTTCATAAACGAGCGTAACAGAGCGTATAGACTTAATAAGCGCAATGGCACGGTAGCTAACGCTAATAGACATATCGAGCTTCGACGTCAGGTTAAAAGATCAGTTAGGAATGCTAAGCGTAATTTAGAATCCTTACAGCTGCGGATAGTAAACATAAGCGAAAAACGTTTTCGATTACGTGAATAATCGTAAGCCGAAAAAAAAAGATAATATAGGCCCTCTCTTGGATGCTAATGGCGCTTTGGCTTCCAACGCTCAGGAGATGGCGGGTATTTTTAATAACTTTTTTGCGACAGTTTTTACCGTAGAAGACGTCAATAATGTCCCCGATGTGGACGATATCGTTCCATTTAGCAGCGAGACTATTTTGGATGAAATAACTGTTTACGAGGGTGAGATTGTGCATCATATCGCTAAGTTAAAAGTTAGCAAGGCTCCAGGCCCTAACGCGTTTTATCCTAGACATCTGAAAGATTTGAAAGACGTTGTCGTAGGCCCCTTAACGAAGATTTTTAATCACACTGGAAACGGGGATTATTCCTGAAGACTTCAAATTAGCTAACGTCACGCCCATTTTTAGAAAAGGCGACCGCACAGTAGCTAGCAATTATAGGCCTATTAGCTTAACGTCAATTGTCGGTAAACTTTGAGAATCCGTAGTTAGAGATCGTATTATCGAACACTTAGAAAGTCGCGATTTGATTAATAGTAGTCAGCATGGGTTTCGACGCCATAGATCTTGTTTAACTAATTTGTTAGAATTTTATAACAAAATAGTGCGCGAATACGATAGGCATAGAGGGTCCACTTGTAGATTCTGTTTATGTTGGTTTGTAAAGATCCTATACCTTCTGGGTTTCTTATTTTTCTACTAATCTTTGTGTCATCCGCAAAGGATGTTACTGTGCTGTCTCTAGTAACGTCCTCATCTATGTCAGTTAACATGATTATGAAGAGTAGTGGAGCTAATACTGTTCCTTGTGGTACTGAGCTGAGGACCTCTGATTCTGATGAAGATGCTCCGTGTACTGTAACGACTTGCCGGACGCTCACTAAGGAATTTATATATCCATTTCCCTACTTTTTCTGTTATTCCCATATATTTAAGTTTATGTATTATGATTCCATGGTCACACTTGTCGAACGCTTTAGCAAAGTCTGTGTGTAGTACATCATAGTTTTCATTACTCTCAAATGCATCAATAATGTTGTTGTAGTATTCCATTAGTTGTGAAAGGCATGATCTGCTTGACCGAAACCCGTGATGGTTATCATTGAAGTTTTTCTGAGTTTCCTAAAAGTCATAGATTTTCTGTCTAAATATTCTTTCAAATATTTTAGTGAGATGAGATGTAAGCGACACTGGCCTATAGTTTTTGGCCTCGGATCGATCTTCTCCTTTATATACTGGGACTATATTTGCGCTCTTGAGGATGCCATGTATTTCTCCCGTGTCTGGTAATCGTCTCCATATCCAGTATAGGGGCTCAGCGATTGCATTCTTGCAGTTTTTGATCAGTGTGGCATTCCATTTATTCGGTCCTGCTGCTGAGTGTGTTTTTAGTTTCCCTATGGCTTGTGTAATATCATCCGTCGTAAAGTCGAAATCTGTTATACTTTCCCCTTGTGGTTCTTCTTCAAAGAACGCGTTTCTATCGCATATCAATTTGTCAGATTTTGGGATACTGAAAGATGATTCGTACTGAGCTCTTAATATTTCAGATACATGTGTTAGATCATCAGACAAAGCACTGTTCTCGTTTTTTAAAGGTCCGCTAGTCGCATGGTTTTTCAACTTTCTTTTTGCGAAATTATAGAAGTACTTTGAGTTAGCCTTTATCGCTCCTATATCGTCGTCTTCTTCTTTTTCTGTATGCTTCTCGATTAGTTCCCGTATGACAACATCGATACTTTGCAGTTTATCATTTAATGTTTTTCTGATGTTGTTGTCTTTACAATTACTTAATTTTGCAGTCACTCTTTTTCTCTTTCGAAACAATGCCCTCTTTTGTCTCTCGAACCTGCTTCTCTTTCCTCTTTGTTGTATCTTTGGGACATATTTTTCCACAATTTCTAACGTCTTCTCCTCTAACGTCATTAGCATCTCCTCCGTTGTCTTGGCCTCGAAAATGGTTTTCCAATATATTACTTCCATGCTGGATGTCACATCTTCCCAGTTTATAGTTTTGGAGTGAAAATTAAAAATTTTGAATTTGCTTCTTTCTGTTGTGCGTGTTCCTTCCTTTCCTGTTGCCTTTATATTAGTTGTTATTTCAATGATGTTGTGGTCCGATATCATAGTTGGGGATATTTCTACATTATTAATTAGATTACTGTTGTTTGTGAATACCAAATCTAGGCCGTTGTTTTTTCTTGTGTTTTCCGTTATTTCTTGCGTTAACATAAATTCATCAGCTAGAGCTCGTAGCATTTTTACCTGCTCTTGGTCTTCTCGTGTGCCACCCTTGTCCTGGTGTATACACGCATTTTTTCCTATCCATTTATATTTTACGAATGTGAAATTAAAATTACCACAGAGAAAAATATTTGGTGTTGGAGAGTGAAGATCTTTTACCAAGTTTTTTACCTCTGTAATGGAATCTGAAAATTTTGAGGTTGGCGTGTTTTGGGTTCTGTGCATTACAATTAGTACCATATTTAATTTTTCAATTTTTGCTGCTACACATTCTACGTAGCTGTTTGAGGTACTTATAGCCATTTCTGCTATGTGCCTTTCGCGTGTGTAAATAGCACATCCTCCTTTACGTCTCACTGTTCTGTCGGCTCGGAGGATGTTATTGTTGTCAATTTGTATTTCTTTTTTGTCAATACAGGACTCACAATTTTCAGTTAGCCTGGCAGTCTAGAATGAGTTTCCGTGAGGCATGCAAAATCTGCTCCGGCTTCTTGATGAATCCTTTCAGGTATAAAACTTTGTTCGTGGAATGGTTTGATTTAAGGCCCTGAATGTTGGCTAGGATTATTTTTATTTTTTTCTCTTTCGTTTTCGCATACAGGTGGTTCCGATTTGTTTTCCAATCGGGGTGGGGGTTTCGTTGCCTTGTGGTCCTCTGAGAATTTATCTCTTTTTATCTTTGTCGGTACCTGAAGTCCCGTTAACGCATGAAATGCCTTTGTTCGTACCTTTTGTCCGACTCTCGGGTTCCTATATTTATCAGCTGGTTTTGTAATTGCTGGATATATACAGTGAGGGGCATCGATACATGAAAATCGCTAAAGCGATACCGATACATCGATACATGAAGAACGTCTTAGGCGATACCGATACGCCGATACTTTCTAGATGTCTTAAGCGATAACGATACCGATACATGCATCGCCGATACATTTTTATAATTATTCATTTAATATGTAGGTATTAGATATTATTGTTTATACTAGTAATTTGTACGCACTGTAAGTAAAATCAACGACATTTTAATGGGTTTTATAGATGTAAATAAAAACAATTGCTTTATTTAATGAAAGTATGTTTTAATTTTGTAGGATACATGAATGACTGAAAATATTACACTAACAATTAAAAGTAATTACTATTACCCTACAAAAATACCAGCTGGCTAAACATCTGGTCAGACAGTCTATTCCTTTTTGGAGCGTGAATGTGACCAGCCAAACTAAACAACCGTTCTACAGGACCAGAGGATGGTAGTGGTGTGTTATACTTCAGGAAGACCCGTAGAATTCCCGGGTACTGCCTCAGAGATTGGAGAGAATGACTTCCGTCACCCAGATACTGTAAAACTTCCATCTCAGTGGAATCTTGGGTTGCAGAGACATTAGTGGAAGCAGACTCATAACAGAAGAAATCATCTGCACTTCCGTCAGATGCAGCATCACTTAGTTGTTGCTGGGGGGTCTGCTCGCTGAGGAATCGCTGCGTTACAAGTATGAACCTGTTTAAACTCAACACCGAGTGGGCGTGGCCAATAGTGTTGCAACACCAATGAGCGTTTCTATATTATATGAGCGTTTCTATATTATGAGCGTTTCTATATTATGGTTAATTAATCTCAATAACACAAGTACAAACGTGTTTAAACGTTGCGCCGTACTGTGTGACGTGACCAGTAGAGTAGTACTGTCATTAAATAAATATTTAATAATATTATTATTTATGTATATTCATAAATATAACTCAGTAGTGTCATATTATAACATCTATTTAAATAATAAAAAATTCTTATTAATGTATCGATGTATCGAAGTATCGAATTTTTTCGATACATTTAAGAAAATTGACCTTAGCGATACCGATAAATCGATACTTTTGTCAAGTAGCTAAAGCGATACCGATACCGATACAAAAGTATCGATCGATACGTATCGGCGATACATGTATCTAGATACTGCCCATCACTGGATATATATATATATATATATATATATATATATATATATATATATATATATATGACGAATAAAACCACGAAGGGAAAAGAAACACAAAGTGGTGCTCAAGCGCTTTCGTCTAATGACATCCTCTGGAACACTGGAGTGAAATGAGAGTTCAAGACAATATATAGGTTACAAAAATAAACATATATATATATATATATATATATATATAGTAAGTATAGAAATAAAAACTGTGGGAAGAGCAAACACATTTGAACGGAAAAATGACAATTTTAGCACTTTGCCCGAAATTGAACATAAATTCAAATGGCTTGTTTCCAACCAATTTTTTTATAGTTATAGCTTTGTAACAAGGATTGTAAATTCACTTTCAGTGGCGAGCATTATCAAAAAGTTTTTGGGATGGCCATGGGCAACCCTTTGTCGCCCCTTCTCCAATATTTATATGGAGTTTTTTGAAATTACTTACATTCCGAGAATCCTGGGGGTTGGCATCCCATGGTTGCGGTACGTCGACGATATTTTGTGTATCTGGCACATGAATCGTGACCTGGATGACTTCCTCCTTCAGTTAAATAACCAAGTCCCCTCCATTAAGTTTACTTTAGAAGTGGAACAAGACAACTCAGTCCTGTTTTTGGATGTGCGTGTACATAGGGATAGCCCAAGTTTTAAGTTTAGTATCTATCGGAAAAAAAAAACAATTTGTCCTACGTACACTTTTACTCTGGACATGACACCCCTATTAAGAAGGCCATATTTTCCTCAATGTTTCTCCGCGCTCTTAGGATCGCCAGTCCGGAATACATCGATGCCGAATTGGAAAATATCAACGGTATTGGAGGTGAGCTGTGTTACCCATCTGCGTTCATGGAATATTGTCTTAATAAGGCTAAACGAACCTTCTATCGTGTGAATAATAACACTCGCACCTTGTCAAAGAATATTTTAGTACTTCCATTTTTCCCGGGCTTCTTAGGCATTGCTAATGTATTTAAACTTTTGGATATCAGTGTAGTTTTTTCATATAACAATATTGTGAAAAACATCATAGTAAAAAATAGCCCTACCAATAATTTAGGCATTATCTATAAAATTGGGTGTAAGCAATGTGATTCCTTTTACATATGTCAGACGGGAAAGGATTTGCAAAAGCGTGTAAAACAGCATCAATATTCCGTTAGAACGGGACAGTTATCCAGTGCCCTTTTTATCCATTTGTCAGAGTTATCCCATTGTATTGATTGGAATAATGCTTCAGTTTTGTTTCACTCTAGCAACATTGTTAAGAGAAATATTCTTGAGTCTGCTATAATTCAACTTACAAATAACTTTAACATGAGTAAATGTCTGTTTCAACTCGATCCCGTTGCTCTGAATTCCTTCAGAATGGATTTAAACAAAAAGGGCAGGTTGCTAAACCTTTGGTAAAAATTTGTTTTTTGTCTCTTTTTCCTTATAAATTTGTATGTTTCTCTTACAATTTTATTTTTCAATTTATTGTTGTATGCGTATTTCTTATATATATATATATATATATATATATGTATGTGTGTGTATGTGTATGTATGTTTATATATATATATATATATATTTGGTTATGCGGGTGTATATGTGTACATGCGTAGTTGTATGTATTTCTTATATTTTTTTGTCTTTATTTACCATTGAGACATTATTCGTAAATTTTTCCAATTTATATTTATTTTTATTTCTTTAGTCTTTTGTGACCTACGGATCTTTCAGACAATAACTATAAAAACCTTTGGTAATTTTTCCCCTATGTATATATATATATATATATTCCTTATATATTGCGTTTATGTATCGTATATATACGTTATATATTTCGTATATATTTTTATAGTTCTTTATATATCATCTAGGCATCATTTTGTTTTCCAATTTATATTTACTTGTACTTTTTTATTCGTTTGTGACCATAGTATGTATGATTCAGACAATAACTAAAAAATCTTTGGTAATTTTTTCCCTTATAAATTTGTGTACCTCTCTTACAATTTATTTTTCAATTTATTTTTTGGTTTATTTCTTTATTTTATTTCTTTGTGACATATATCATTTTGGCATCATCTATTAAATTGATTGTAAACTTTACTTTTGAGTTTGAATTTGTAGACTCCACTTACAATTTTTGTTTTTTATCTGTTGGTTTATTTCTTTATGTTTATTTCGGTTGTGACGTATATATCACTAAGGCATTATTTTGTAATTTTTTTCCAATTTATATTTATTTTTATTTATTTATTCTTTTGTGACCTGTTTACCATTCAGACAATAACTATAAAAAAATTGGTTGGAAACAAGCCATTTGAATTTATGTTGAATTTCGGGCAAAGTGCTAAAATTGTCATTTTTCTGTACAAATGTGTTTGCTCCTCCCACAATTTTTATTTCTTTACTTACTATATATATATATATGTTTATTTTTGTAACCTATATATTGTCTTGAACTCTCCTTTCACTCCAGGGTTCCTGAGGATGTCATCAGACGAAAGCGCTTGAGCACCACTTTGTGTTTCTTTTCCCTTCGTGGTTTTATTCATCATAAATATTTTTCACGTGTCATTTTCGTAAAATAATTTTCATATATATATATATATATATATATATATATATATATATACATATACATACAGGAGTGTAGGTAGGCATAAGCAAAACAGCATGGGCTTACACATTGAATTGGAAATTCATGATATTTCAAATAAAGTTCTTAAGAAATCATTTATTATTATAATAGTATATTATAATTATAAGGTGGAAAAGAATAATATTAATTATTACAAATTGAAAAATACACTTCTTTGTCCCGATATTATGTGTTTCTATCCTGTGCTCTGAATAAAAGTGGATTTTCCATCTAAGTTGATTGGACAACTATTGACATCTACCATAAATTCCTAATTTTTAGTGCACCAACGACTATTTACAGGAATCTGTATTTAATTTTCTCCTTCAGCAGTGGAGGGTGGGGACAGGCCACTTACATATCTTCCCACAGCTCTGTGCTTCACACTTCGGTGCTTACACATTAAAAAGGGCTAGCTACGTCCCGGATATATATATATATAATTATATATATATATATATATATATAGATATAGAGCTTTCTTATTCAAAAGGTTGAGGAACCTACGAGGTTGGACAGTATTTTAGATTTAGTAATAACTACGAATGATAACCTAATCACGTATCTTCAAGTAATAGAACCGTTAAGCAATAGCGATCACAATATGGTAGAGTTTGTCCTCTCAGTAAGTCACTCGAAACCAGCTAACTCGACTAAAATTCCTAACTTCCAGCACGCAGACTTTTGTAAATTTAGAAATGAATTGTCACACGTCAAATGGGAAAACATAATGCGGATCTCCAACGCAAAACTAATGTGGGAATCGTTTGAAACAGTATCTAGGACTATAAATGAGGAATGTGTACCGTACAAAATTAAGCATGCGAAAGTAAACAACAAGCCCTTGTGGTTTACTTCTAGAGTAGGAGACATTATAAAGAGTAGAGATAGGGCTTATAGGCTACATAAGTGCGATAAAGACAATTTGTGGTTACGAAACAACTACATATTTCTAAGGCGTGAAGCGAAAAGTGTAATAAAAAAGTCCAAGCGCGAATTTGAAATCTCCATAGCTCGTGACGGCAAAGTAAACCCCAAGCGATTCTTTCAATACCGTCATCAATAGAAATCCAGTAAAAAGTGTCTTGGGGCCGTTGAAAAATGTTAACGGAGAGCTAGTTTCTGAAAACAAGAAAATGGCTACCTTACTAAATGAATTTTTTACGTCAGTTTTTACTATAGAAGATGTAACGAATATCCCTACGGTCAGAGACATAATACCTTTTGATAATGGTAATATTTCGGATAATATTGTGGTTAGTGAAGGGGAGATAATGCGCTATATTGATAAAATGAAAATGCGTAAATCACCGGGGCGGATTCCACATTTCTCATTCAACTAAAAGAATTAAAAGAGAGCATTGTTGTGCCGCTAACAAAGATTTTTAATGTGTCTATTTTGGAGGGGTGCGTACCAGATAATTTCAAGTTAGCAAATGTAACACCAATCTTTAAGAAAGGCGATAAAGGTGCGGCGGGAAATTATAGGCCAATCAGTTTAACGTCTATTGTAGGTAAGCTACTGGAATCAGTAATTAGGGATCGTATAGTCGAACACTTAGAATTGCATAACTTGGTTAGAAATACGCAGCACGGTTTTAGGCGAAACAAATTTTGCTTAACTAATCTTTTAGAATTTTTTCGAAGCGTGGTTGAAGTTTACGATAGTCATCGGGCGGTTGATGTAGTGTATTTAGATTTTCAAAACGCGTTTGACAGCGTACCGCACAAAAGACTCATTGAAAAAACTAAGGCTCATGGAATAAAGGGTGTAGTAATAAATTGGATAGAAGAATGGTTGCGAGGTAGGAAACAGAGGGTGGCCGTTGATGGAGCGGAGTCGTCTTGCGCCAATGTAGCGAGCGGCGTTCCACAGGGTTCTGTGTTGGGCCCCTTGCTTTTTCTTATATATATATTAACGATTTAGATGTCGGCCTATTCAGTACTGTTTCAAAGTTTGCGGATGACACGAAGTTGAGTGGTAGCGCGATTAATGACGAAGATAGAGGTAAAATCCAGGGAGATCCGAATAAAATCGTTGATTGGTCATTCACATGGCAAATGAGATTTAAGGTAGATAAGTGCAAAATTTTACATATAGGTTCGCTTAACGGTAATTTTGCGTATAGTATGTCAGGGAAGGAGTTAGCAAGCGTAGAGCAGGAAAAAGATTTAGGGGTGATTTAGGGGTCAATGGTGATTTAAAAGTAGCGAAACAAAGTACAGCAGCGGTCAATTGAGCGAACAAAGTGTTAGGTTTTACAGCTCGGAATTTTGAGTACAAATCGCGCGATATTATAGTTCCTCTTTATAAATCATTAGTTAGACCCCATTTGGAGTACGCGATCCAATTTTGGAATCTGCATATGCAAACAAAAAGATATAGCCAAAATCGAAAGAGTTCAAAGACGAGCAACTAAGATGATTCCGTCGCTTAGGTCGAAGTCGTACGAGGATAGGATTAAGGAGTTAAAATTTACTACACTCGAGACTAGGAGGCTAAGGGGTGATCTATTCCAGGTTTTCAAAATAATGAATGGGTTCGATAACGTAGATAGAGATAGCTTTTTCGAAATAGCTCACTATAATAGGACTAGAAATAATGGATGTTAGTTGACAAATAGAAGGTTCGAGACAGCAGTTGCCAAAAACTTTTTTATGCATAAAATAGTAAATAGCTGGAATAGTTTGCCGGTAGAAGTAATTAGTAGCACGTCTATAAACATTTTTAAAAGTCGATTAGACGCATATGTTGATAGATTGGGTATAGTTTACGGTAGTATAATTGAGGCTTTGTGGTTCGGAACCCACGTAAAATTGTTGGTCTCCTGGCACCACGGAGGACATGCACAAAACACAATTACGAACACGGTTAGGTAGACCAGCCATGAGTGGATCCTAGGGTTTTTGTTGGTCTGAAACATTATAACATTATATATATCTGGTAACTAGCTAACTAATTTTATGTAGTCCAGATAGGAATGTGTGATACAAAGTCATTGAGGAATTAACCATGCTGATAAAATTCTTATATTGTACTGCATTTATATATCTGCGTACTGTAGGTGTTAAAAATCGTAAAATAGTTTGGTGTGACTCCTGCTTCAAAGGAAAGATTAGAAGATTTAGGACTGCCTTGAAAGAAGTTGTAATAAACAGGCGTGGGCTCGCACCGGTTTGTTGCACAACGCGGTCGGAATTTGCAAAGACTGCAATTTTCTGGTTTGATTAAATAATCATCTCTGGGAAGCAATCGTGCAGTGAAAGATCTTTGTTGCATGAACAATTATTATTGAGGATACGTATTCATTTACTTTAGTGGTTTGCTCATTACACATGAAAGATTGTGCGATATATTTAAACAACAATCTAAGATGTTCTAATTGAACTATAAAATATACTTGTGGGATATAAGGTGAAAGTATATAAAGCAGCTCGTTTCTTCAGAATCTGAGAATAGAATTAACGTCACAATGGAGGATTGGAAAAAACTTGTACGTCTATTTGTTCGCATCTTGGTTGTTTACAGTATAATATTGATGGAATAACTGTTTCGTGGCAAGAGTTAATTAAATGTATAGTAATAGGAGGTTAAATACCAGAGTATGCCCTATAAAACACGCTAGTCGTTTTCTATTAATTGGATATATTAAGATAGTTGTTTTTTGGCACAAACCTACTTATATATATATATATATATATATATATATATATACCTACTTATACTTATACTGTACGTACAGAGTAAATCACTGACGTCATAAAGTAACTTAATTTCCTTCCATACCTTGAATACTGAATCACGTGTTTAGTATGTGGATATCTTTCGTATTCAATGTATAGTAAATTCTTTAATAATAATAATAAAAACTTCACTGTCTGTAAGTCATTATTTATATGTTGTGTCCTGTCTGGTGTTATGCAATATAAATACTATTCAACTATACTCATTATTCAGCCATATTCATTCATACATCCATGTTCTTTCTTGACCGCTATCCTTTATTAATTTTATTACTTATTCATTCATCTACCTATTGTCTACTTATGACCTACCAACTTATCAGTCTATGTTTGCTCGTGTCTAGATTACGCACACAACTTATTGTTAGGCTGACCATACGTACCGTTTTGAACGGGACAGTACCGTTTGTTTTATATTTCCTGGCCGTCCCGTCGTTTTAATAAAAATGTCAATTTTGTCCCGGTTTATGTACTTACTTTTTCATGAATACAGAATATTACATAACCCCGTCCCTTTTTTGCCATCCCAATGTCCCGTTTTTGTCTCAAGGAAATATGGTCAGCCTACTTATTGTGTGACGACTGTGTACACTACTTTGTGCAGTCGTACATGTCCCTTGACGATCATGATTACGTACATGTAAACACGTCCACGTGTATTCTTTATACTTTTTCTTTTAATTACTTCACCTCTCGCAAGATACTCGTTAATGCTGACTGGGTGTTCGAATTCCGATGTCGTCGCCAAAACCAAGCATCTGAATTCAAAAATCTCCCCTCTTGCTTCTGCTACAAATTTATATTATATTATACTATATTATATTATATTATACTATTATATTATACTATATTGTCTGTATTATGTTATCATTAATGTCCGTGTACTTCCAAATGAAAAGTACATAGTATTTTTCTCCATTTTCATCATCGCTAGCTTTTAGGCTTTCAAATCATGATAACCAACCATTCCTCTAATAATATTAGACATAATTTGGCGTAATTATTGTTAGCTATAAATATAGTATAACATTGTTGTGAATCCCCTGTAAATTATAGAACAACGGAGAACTCTCCTTCATTATTTAAATTGTATTACCTATTCAGATTACTTCAGTATTAGATATGTCAATTAACAAATTGCTAAAATTGTAATTAACGGTAATTAATGTACTTAATATAATGTAATTTATGTACTTAATGTACTCGGTACATGTCGGCCCCCGACATTATGTCGCCATCCAAAAAAGTGTATACCTTACAAAAATTAGTATGTTTTTTGTTAACTTTTTGCTTAAATTATGCTTGACGTCAGAATTCTTCAGCTCTCCAGCTAAAATGGGAGCTTAACCTTCAACTGCATTCCCAAAAATTGAGGCTTATTTATTTCTTGTATTGTAAATTAATTCATTCCTGCCTGAGCCTTCATCCGAGGAGGCCGAGCCCCCCCCCCGCCTTAGATTTCCTGCCTTAGACTTTACCCGAGGAGGCCGAGCCCCCCTCGCCTTAAATTCCTGCCTGGCCCCTTGTTACCAGAGGTTGCACCTCCCTCATTTTAGATTCCTGCCGGGGTCATTGTTACAAGAGGTTGCACCTCGCCCCCTTTAAATTCCTGCCTGACGCTTAGACCAAGGAGGCCAAGCCTCCTCATTTTAAATTCCTGCCGTAACTCTTACTCGAGGAGGACAAGCCTCCTCGCTTTCAATTCCTACCTTAACTATTGTCAAACGGGGTCGAACCTCTACCCCTGTAAATTCCTGCTTGAGCTGTTGTTGTAAAAGGTAAAACCTCTCCCCCTGTAAACTTCTGATTAGCAGTGCCTCGTTCTGTATATACTTTGTGAATACAAATTTATGAGTGAACAAAAACTCCAATTTTTGAAGTGAAGTGTTTCCATTCACCCCTTCGGGAAAAAACCTGGTAGAAACTGTTCAATGGTACTTAGATGCTCTCGGCTAAGGCCGAGCTTACCCAGGAAGGACCACCTTCGTTGGATTGTCCAAAGTGCATTAACCCTAAAAAGTCGCAAGCGGGCAGAGGCTCGCACAACCTATGCGTGACACTGGATGTCCCACCGAGACTGTTTTAGTTTCCCAACACCGAGACCGGTTTAGTTCCCCAACACCGAGACTGTTTCAGTCCCCCACAGAAAAAACCGTCGTCCATCAATGCATGTACCTACTTTGAACAATTTTTGAAACACTTCATGGATTCACTTGTTCGACGTCGACCGCAACCTCTTCAACTTGGACTCCAACCCCACCATCTGCAACCTCAATTTAATTCAACTCATCGTTGACCTTCAATCAACTTTCGTTCCTTGGAAATTCCTTCCTTGAAATCTTTCTCAAATCAACCCCAAATATTTACTCCAAAAATTTCCTTCGAAGAACTTTTCTTCGATTTGTAATCTTCAATCAACTTTTGAATTATTGTTCGTATTTTTCACCAATCAATCGTGCGACCGTCTTCCCATCTACAATCTTCCTTCAACGTTTATGTGCTCCGTCGTGGCAATCAGTCGCCTCACGAAACGATTGGAGGCATCAGCTGACTCTCCTCAGTCACCACACCAAAACGTTTTTCTCCGTTTATGTGATGAGTTTTAATTATTAATTACTACTTTCAAATCATTTCCTTAGTTATCATTTTCTTTAATTTTAGTAATTTTAATTCACTTTTATTTTTTCCTTTTTTAGTGTGAAACAGTGAAGTGACTTTATAAACACTTAATCATTTTTTTAATTAATTGATTTTAATTAACTGTTCGATAGTAATACGAAATACAGTACTAATCAGACATTGTCATTGATTCAGTATTCACGTATTTATTTTTTCCAACAGATTATAAATCTGAATTTTTTAAATTCTTTTTATAAAATTATCTGCACATTGTACATATTAAGAATATTAAATATTATTTTAGATTTTTGTGGGAAATAAATGCGATCAGTCATAATCCTGATATATATACCCATAACTTACATTTTTATTTAGTTGAACCCGGTTAGGTTCCTTTTTTTATTTTTTTTTCAATTTAAATCTTTTTCAGTAATTTTAGTGAAAATTTATGTTATCGTTATTATACTGTAACCCTTTTTTCTAGTGTGATTTTGACCGAATTTCGACCCTTGCCAACGAGACTTCAGCGTTGGGAGATTCGAAAATTACTCGTCGATTGCTGCATCCGGGGTAAATGCAGAGTCGCCCATTTTGTTCTACGTTATCTCGTAACTATATGAAAAAATTTGTTTCATTGTTTATCTCGTTTTTTTCAATTTTATTCAAAATACTTAGACTGTTTCATTTATTTTTTTTATTGCTTGTCTCTTACATGGTTATTTTTGTTTTACACACACACTTCCGTGACAACGACACGTGTTATGATTAACGATGTCCAAACTATTACCCCCCCCTGACATACACTACTGTTAACCTTATAATTCCCTCTTCCTCCGTACTGAAACGTACAATTGATGTCCCTCATTTTCGCGGTCGCGTTAATAATAGATTTGTAGAATCCTCCTTTAAAGATGGGTTCGCTAAAATTGACGATTCATTTAGAGGTTGTCTGACTACAGATGCAGATAAAATCGGTTTTGCTTTTGACACTTGTGACCCAAATTTCGGTGACGCCGCGCGCGTCCGTACCTTTCTTATCGATTGGTCCAATGGACAAATATATCAACTGTCTTGGGTAGAATTTAAACGTTTTTGGTATGATATATATAAAGGTCTGCATAAACTCACAGAATATTGTGACAGGCAGGGATCCGTCAAATGGGACGTTGACGTTAAAGGTTTAAACAGCAGAACACGAACACACCAGTTCCGGATTTTCCTTCAGTCCCTTGCTCATGAGTCGTGTAACCATCCTTCAGTGTTGCGCGAAAACGCAATTCCCGATAATGTTGTTTCGGTAGAGAATCGGAGTGATTCTGCTGACCCTTCTGGTCTGGGTCGAAAGGCGTTGAATGTATCTTATTCTGACCCAACTTTCTTCTCTGACTCAGTTGTCTCTGAACCGTTTGTTTCAGCTTGTTCTTCAAATGAATTTCCTTCGAGGCTAGAACTCACAGCCTCTCCTGATGATGATTTTTTTTATGCTAATGTTGAAAACAGTAACGACAACAATGAAATTGTTGATTTATGTAATTATAAAGGTACTTCTGTTGAAAGTCTTTACGATGAAACTTCCGTTGAAAGTTTTTATGATGAAAGTTTTGTTGAAAGTAAGTGTAATACCTACATTAATAATTGTTGTAATGTAAATGGGGATGTGACCAATTCTTTATTAGATGTGAATTCAGACTACTTGGATGATTGCTGTGTAACTGATGTGGAAAATCAGAATTTATTTCATTCTCACCCTGGTCAGGACAACCATGTCCTCAAATTGTTAGTAATTTTTGTCATTCGGACATTGACTCAACTGATTCAGTTAGTTCAGTTGATATAGTTCATTCAGTGACCTTTGGTCAAGCAGACCGTGTTTTTGATTTAGATGGATCAGATATCCATACATGTCCCAGAAAGGACGCGAATTCTGTTACTGATGTTGTTTTTGATTCAGATGGATCAGATATCCATGTATGTCCTAAGGAAGACGTGAATCTTATTACTAACATTGTTTTAGATGGTCAGGATGACCATGTTTTTGGTAAATTTTCTCCACAGGACCCGAATTGTTTTGAGTTTATTTCGGCCAATGGCCAATCGGCCATGCCGTCTCGTTTAAGTGATCAAAAAGATGACCCTTTTTTTTATTTTTTTGGTCATGATGACCGTCATCTTGCTTCAGATGATGCTTTTTCTGCTGTAGTAGCAGCTGGGGAGAATGCCCGACAAGGTCCTGTAGGCGAGTCAGTTTTTATGAATTTTGATAATCATTGTGATGTTTATGATAACAGTAACAGTCTAGTAACTAATCGATCATGTCCCAACGACTTCTTGTTAAACTCGTTAATTTGTGTTTTCAGCGTGTGGCCAGCAATCTCTTCCTAAAGGGCAAAGTGCTCACGTAAGACGTATTGTCAATTGCAGACATCATGTCTCTCCAGTTGGTCACCCAATTCCCCTGATTGCAATATTCCAAATTTTGTCTTTTCTTCCATACCCAACCCGCGCGAAACCATCGATGGCGCAAACGAAGCATGTCCACATGTTTCGGAGACGCTTTCTTGGGCCCATGTAATGGAGCTTGTTGACGAGTTCTTGGGCGAGGGTATTGAAGAACGCCCACAAATTTTCATGAAAACTTCTATTAACAACCAAGCAGTTTTGGCTCTTGTTGAAACTGGCTGTCAGGCGAATTACATTCAACAACACGTATACAAGAAGTTACTCAAGGTGACTACGGAAAAATTCGATTTGCATTCTCGTTTGACCTGCATTGATGATGATTGGAAGAATACAGTACCGGAGAAATCATCCTTCCTATTGAGTTTGATTCAGTCCCTTATCTGACCCCATTTGTGGTCGTATCTGAATTGAATTGGGATGGAGACTTACCCCTGGGGATGAATTTCCTTATTACGTACGACTTTTATTGGGCCGATAGAGAAGCAGGCCTAATTCGAGGAGAAAACCCACCTTTCGAATATGTTTGTCACCCCTATTCTTCGGTCTTTTCAGCTGAGGGTGAAAGACTCGTTTCAGAGAGCCCGACGGATACCCTGGAACCAGTTCAAAATAAAAAGGAACTGCTACCAGATGGGGAAGATTCTTCATCAACTGTCAATTGTTCTGTTCTAGTTCCGCCGAAGGAGGGACTAGGAAGCCAACATACTTTTGGTAATTTTGAGTATGAAGACTCGAATGTCTTCACAGGAGACCCCTGTGACTCCATCGAGAGCGAGTCACCCCCTTCAGTGACAGTTAGGCAGGAACTTGAAGTTCCCAGTGTTCTGGCTATTCGAAATAAATTTGAAAACTCATCTCCCTTAAGTTCCGATTTGGTCATTTCGCTTAAATCCCTATTTATGGAAGATGACTTGATTCTGTTTTCAAAGGTAGAGGAATTTCCAGCCCATAGGTGCCGGGAGCGAACCAGAACCTACTCCTCCATCGGAAGTTGTACGCGCGGAAGGGCAAGCGCGGAATATTCCTCACTACCATAATATGATCGTTCCACCGATCATTTTCATTTTTCTTCCGCGAATTCATGTTTTCGCCCTTCTTGCCTTCTACTTTGCAAATCTTACTCTTTGGCTCTTCCTGGATCCTCTTCTGAAACCAGTTAAAGCCATTCTTCTTAATCCCGATACACCACCTCCTTTTGAGTAAGCAAGGCTCGTATGGTCAGTCCATTTCTTCCCGGCATGTTGCGAAACCCTTTGACCAAATGACCCACATGCCCGATCGCAAGACAACCTAACCATGCGGTTGATTTATCTGGCTCCGTATGTTCGTGAAATTCACCCGTATGACCGAACATACCCTCAATTTAGGTTAAGTTGTTTTTTCTGTTTTATTTTTTTTAAATTATTCTTAATTATACGGAACTTATAACCTATAATTATTCAGTTCAGTATGGTCTATACTTGAGTTCTAGTTCCAACTTTTTATTCTTGATTTTTATTTTATTCAATTAATCTTGAGTAATTGTCATTAAATTGTTAGTCTACCATTTGTTAAGGGTATCAACCAAAATTATAGCCAATTTTGACACACTATACCAGGATGCCATTCTCTTTCCCCTTCTAATAATTCTGTTACACCATGTCAATATTGCTAATTACATAACTGTGCCCCTACCATGAATTCCACTAAAACCTATTATCTATGCCCCATCAACTCGTCAAATAAAATTCAATTGCCGTACTGATACTTCTGGTCAATATTAATGGTGAGATACTGCTAATATAACGCTATGAAGGTTACTAGTCGAATTTAATTCTGTGCCTAAATTCAGTTTTCAATACCACTTAATTTACTTTAAGTATTTAAAGTTCTTTTAAGTGCGTATTTATTTTAATTACCTTAATACGTGCAACCGATTTATTACGTAAAATCTATAATCCCGATTGAATTTTATTACTTTTGACACCTATTCGAATTCACTTTCCTACTGATTACACTTTCACCCAATTACGCTTACCCACACTCTGAAACACTCTTGAAATCATTGGCGTACTTATTGGAAAGGAAATTCACTACATATCTTATTTTTATCATATAAATCTTATTCTAAAATCATTGGCTATCACGATAAATTATATTTAATTGCAGTTAACTGTTTGATGTTTACTCTGGATTATTTGAATTTATTTAAACTTAATTGCTGCTTACAATATATAATCTTGCCTGTTGCTTTATTAAGTTAATTTTAACCAACCTCTAAGCTAATCCGTTCTTCAAAATTTCATGATTTACCACTGATCACTAAGGATGGTTCTTCACGGGATGAACCAATTACTTTCATATTCTACACACTACTGTACATACCTACTCAGCTACACACACTTATTACCCATATTTATACATACGTATACGCGATTACGAATAACTTCAACTATAAATTCCTTTTCCCCATTTTTGGGCAAATCACCTACCACTTACACTCTGCACCTAATGCACATCAATACACACGTGACCCAAGGTCTATACATCGTCTATTACGAAATTCTATCTTCCTTCTCCCTGGATATTCTTAATGGATAACAACATCTAAGTATCTAAAACGGTAACTAGATAAATTTTCATGTTTTCACTAAATTAATTTTACTTTTCTTTAAACCAATTTTAATATTTTTACCAACTTATTCCGACTTGCAATAAGTTTACATTCTGCAACCATGCTCCCACCGCTGAAGACTTCGGCAACCAATAAAATTTAATTTGATTTTTACCTACCATAGTGAATAAGATTAGTTTATTAACTGTACGATCAGGAGAACTTCGGAAATTCTTATCTCTGTCAGTCTGACGGATTAAATTTCACTTTAAATGGTCATATGAATTTAAAAATTCCTGGACCTTAAAAATTGAATTTTCCTTTTAACCATTACTTACTATGTATGTATCTTTTTCCCTAAAATTATCTTAACCTAGGAAATCTTTCCGAATTTATCACGGTTCAGTAGGTAATCTTGTTACTATAATGTTGGACAAACTAAAAATTTAACTTAAATTAGATTCAATCCTGTAATTGGAACTTTAACTGAAATAATTAGGTCGAAATGCCAGAAATAACTTAGATGGTTCATTAGTTTATAAGATTGTTTATGTAGTATGATTGCCACAATTAATCATACTTATAATTTTTCATACCTTGTTGATCTAGAGTTTCCATTACAATTCTAGTAATCAGACCTTGCTAATTTATTTGTTGTAATTTTAAAATTTTCCCCTTGATTTCTTTTTTTTAATTTTATTAATATAATTATCATTCTTCCCACTAAATTGCCTTGATTAATCCTACCCGAAATTGTCGCTCTTTCATTTTTTTTAATATATTGTAAATAAACTTTCACCCCACCATTACATCCTTTTTCACAGGGGAGAGCAGTGTCACAACCATGCGATTTACCATTTCTATGGTTGAACAGTATCCATGTTTGTGCCATTAGAAGTTCGCTGTAAACAGCGAATGTCCCTCCCTTAACTGTGCCTCTCTAATTCGTCTCCTTTGACTTCTCCCAAATAATGACTTATACTGTACGTACAGAGTAAATCACTCTGACGTCATAAAGTAACTTAATTTCCTTCCATACCTTGAATACTGAATCACGTGTTTAATATGTGGATATATTTCGTATTCAATGTATAGTAAATTCTTTAATAATAATAAAAACTTCACTCTCTATAAGTCATTATTTATGTTGTGTCCTGTCTGGTGTTATGCAATATAAATATTATTCAAATATACTCATTATTCAACCATACTCATTCATACATCCATGTTCTTTCTTGACCGCTATTCTTTATTAATTTTATTACTTATTCATTCATCTACCTATTGTCTACTTATGCCCTACCAACTTATCAGTCTATGTTTGCTCGTGTCTAGATTACGCACACAACTTATTGTGTGACGACTGTGTACACTACTTTGTGCAGTCGTACATGTCCCTTGACGATCATGATTACGTACATGTAAACACGTCCACGTGTATTCTTTATACTTTTTCTTTTAATTATTTCACCTCTCGCAAGGTACTCGTTAATGCTGACTGAGTGTTCGAATTCCGATGTCGTCGACAAAACCAAGCATCTGGATTCGAAAATCTCCTCTCTTGCTTCTGCTACAAATTTATATTATATTATACTATATTATATTATACTATACTATTATATTATACTATATTGTCTGTATTATGTTATCATTAATGTCCGTGTACTTCCAAATGAAAAGTACACCGTATTTTTCTCCATTTTCATCATCGCTAGCTTTTAGGCTTTCAAATCATGATAACCAACCATTCCTCTAATAATATTAGACATAATTTGGCGTAATTATTGTTAACTATAAATATAGTATAACATTGTTGTTAATCCCCTGTAAATTATAGAACAACGGAGAACTCTCCTTCATTATTTAAATTGTATTACCTATTCAGATTACTTCAGTATTAGATATGTCAATTAACAAATTGCTAAAATTGTAATTAACGGTAATTAATGTACTTAATATAATGTAATTTATGTACTTAATGTACTCGGTACATGTTGGCCCCCGACATTATGTTGCCATCCAAAAAAGTGTATACCTTACTACAAAAATTAGTATTTTTTTGGTTAACTTTTTGCTTAAATTATGCTTGACGTCAGAATTCTTCAGCTCTCCAGCTAAAGTGGGAGCTTAATCTTCAACTGCATTCCCACAAAATTGAGTCTTATTTATTTCTTGTATTGTAAATTAATTCATTCCTGCCTGAGCCTTCATCTGAGGAGGCCGAGCCCCCCCCCCCGCCTTAGATTTCCTGCCTTAGACTTTACCCGAGGAGGCCGAGCCCCCCTCGCCTTAAATTCCTGCCTGGCCCCTTGTTACCAGAGGTTGCACCTCCCTCATTTTAGATTCCTGCCGGGGTCATTGTTACAAGAGGTTGCACCTCGCCCCCTTTAAATTCCTGCCTGACGCTTAGACCAAGGAGGCCAAGCCTCCTCATTTTAAATTCCTGCCGTAACTCTTACTCGAGGAGGACAAGCCTCCTCGCTTTCAATTCATACCTTAACTATTGTCAAACGGGGTCGAACCTCTACCCCTGTAAATTCCTGCTTGAGCTGTTGTTGTAAGAGGTAAAACCTCTCCCCCTGTAAACTTCTGATTATCAGTGCCTCGTTCTGTATATACTTTGTGAATAAATATTTATAAGTGAACTAAAACTCCAATTTTTGAAGTGAAGTGTTTCCATTCACCCCTTCGGGAAAAAACCTGGTAGAAACTGTTCAATGGTACTTAGATGCTCTCGGCTAAGGCAGAGCTTACCAAACAAGGACCACCTTCGTTGGATTGTCCAAAGTGCATTAGCCCTAAAAAGTCGCAAGCGGGCAGAGGCTCGCACAACCTATCCGTGACACTTTTATATATATATATATATTAGGGTGTCTCAAATATACGAATGGAGGATTTCGGGTCGGGGCGACGCTTGCCCCTATTACACCTTTATAAAGGATTGTTATCACAAAATTTGACAGCTGTAGGAGGATTTTTAGGGGTCACTCAAGTTCGCCACTTCTGTTTCACTTATACAAGATTTTCTTCTCTTTCGCAGGTGATGGTTACTAGAGCAGGAAACCAGTTGTGGTTGCTGGACAAGGCCCCAATTGCAGCGATTGTTTGTCCACGACTTCCATCGAAGGAGCAATGCCTGCTCCTTTACTTCCACCACCACCAAGACCAAGAGGAAGGAAGACCAAATCGGAGAGCATTCGCCTGGTGGTGGAAACCATCTGGCCCATCTGGGAGAAGGCCAACATACCAACTACCACCAAGAAGTACGCAGGGGAGAAGCTGGCGAAGTTGATCGATACCTACGACGCACTCAAGAAGAATAGGACAAAGCCGCAAGAGGGTTACCGGTACAAGGAGGGGATGTTCAAGTCGGATTTGGAAGACGTGTTTGACGTGGCTCACTCCTCCCGCTATCCTCCTCCAAGGTCCCTCAGGAGGACAAGGATTTTCTCACCTCGCGGAGGGAAGACAGGATGTCGTCAAGTCTTGCGGGGGTGGACCAGAAGACAGCGAAGAAGAAAGCTGTGAAGCGGAAGAGGGATCTTGCAGCCACGGCTAAGAAGCGTAAATGGGATGCTGGGGTGACACAGCTCATGGAGGTAGCGATCTTGGAGGTGGATGGTAGCAGCACTGAAATGAACACGGAAGACGAGGATGATGACGACGAGACGTACCAAGTGCCCAGCACCAGCAAGGCCCAGACTCAAAAGAAAAGGCGAATGAATGCCCTCACGGACCCGAATCTCATCGCTGCTTGGGATCGCGACAACATGTCCGTGAGACAAGCAACGTCGTCCTTTGCAGCAGCAGCTCAGAGTTTGGGTCATGACCTGGATGACCTGGTAATCTCGCCAGCAACTGTTCATCGAACACGGAACAAGATCCGAAAGGAGATGGGAGAAGAGTTGACCCGAAAGTTCGAAGCTTCTGGTCCTTTAGTCTTGCACTGGGATGGGAAACTGTTGGAAGATATCGCCAAGGAGAAGAAGGAGGTTGACCGATTGCTGTTGTGGTGACGGGCGATGGAGTCGAGGAGCTTCTTGGTGTACCCGTTGCGGTGGACGGCACTGGAAAAGAACAGGCTGCAGCCGTACTCCAGGAAGTCCAGGCTTTTGGCATTTCGGAGCAAATCATTGGACTGGGATTCGACACCACAGCTGTGAACGCTGGGATGATCCAAGGTGCTTGCGTTCGCATTGAGCAGGAGTTTGGCCGTCCCATGTTGTGGTTGGCTTGCCGTCACCACGTCTTGGAGATCTTACTCAAGGATGTCTTCGTGCGATGTCTGGGGCCGTCCTCTTCCCCTGACATTCTCCTCTTCAAAAGATTTCAACAGCGGTGGGCCTCCATTGACAAAGGGTCATTCTTGTCCATCGGTGACGAAAGCAATCCCACAACAACTGACAACTGGACAAATCAAGCGTCTTCCATGAAGAAATACCTGCAGCAGACGCTTTCCCACGGCACACATCCCCGAGAAGACTACCGTGAACTCCTCATCCTTTCCTACCGCTTCCTTGGCGGTCAGGTCCAGGGGGATTTCGTCAGCCTGGGGCCTATCACCACGCCAGATGGATGGCCAAAGCCATCTATGCCCTCAAGATTTTCATGTTCCGTCACCAACTGGACCTGACAGCCAGCGAAGAAGGAGGACTTCGGCGGCTGTGTTTGTTCATCTCCCTCGCGTACGTGAAGCAGTGGAATGAGGCAATGGTCTCGAATCGAGCTCCACTGAACGACCTAGAGTTCCTTCGCCTGCTCGAGGCCTACCCTGACAAGGAAGTCAGCCACACGGCATCCATGGCCTTGAAAAGGCACCTGTGGTACCTCTCAGAGGATCTCGTGGGGCTTGGTTTCTTTGACGACCGAATTCCAAAGGACACGAAGCTAAAGATGGTCCAACGACTTCAATCCCCCGCCACGAAGAAAGGACTCAAGTGGATCGATCCGAAGAACTTCAATCCACAGCAATCCATCGAGCTCTTCGTCACCCGGAGAACAAAAGAAGTCTTCTTCCGCGCGATCCTTCCAGAATCTGAGTCTCCCACCTTCCTCATGAAAGATCCAGAGGATTGGATCAATGACCAGGATTGGATCACGGCGCAAAAGAGGGTGAAAGCCCTGAAGGTGGTCAATGACGCCGCCGAGCGTGGTATCGCTTTGATGAAAAGATTCAATTCCACCATCACGCGTGATGAGAAGCAGAAGCAATTCGTCCTCAAGGTGGTTCGGGCTCACCAGAAGTTGATCCCCGTCAAGACGAAGGAGAGCTTGAAGAGTAAAATCAAGTAGTGTAGGACAGATTGATGATGAAAACAATCCATTTAAACGCGCTTATTTCAATTAATGAAAGGTGCATTTCGTTTATTTTCATTTTTGTTCAGAAATAAAGAGAATAAGAGAATGATAGAAATTTCTTTTTTTTCTTAAATAGCTACAAGAAAGTGTTAAACATGAGTGACCTCTAAATACTGTTCGATTCCCATCATTTTTCGATTTTTAGAACCTCTATGCCTATTGAAATCGGGGCAGCATTCGCGAGCAAGAGAAAATCGAAAAAAAAAAAATTCTATGTATTAATGAGACACCCTAATATTATATATATATATATATATATATATATATATATACAGTACTGGCCAAATTATTAGGAATTTTTTAAAAATTTCATTTTTTGGTATAAAATGTTAAATTAAACCAATTTTAAACGTTGAAAAGTTATTTATTTCTACACAAGAATACATGGTCATTATTTAGCAATA
The DNA here is from genome assembly GCA_023014485.1 of Bathynomus jamesi. Classification (NCBI taxonomy): domain Eukaryota; kingdom Metazoa; phylum Arthropoda; class Malacostraca; order Isopoda; family Cirolanidae; genus Bathynomus; species Bathynomus jamesi. Next base: position 165,318 of record JAJOZX010004315.1, on the reverse strand, counting down.
GTTTAGTACTTAGTTTGACCCCCCTTAGCTGCCTTAAGGGCTGCGACACGCTTCGGCATGCCATGAATCAATTTTTTGCATAATTCCTTAATACGTGTAGAGTGAAACCAGACTTGAATAAGTCGCTCTATGTTGGTGTTTTGTTGTTATCGGCGTTTCATGGATTACGTCCTTTAAAATACACCATAAACTTTCGATTGGGTTCATGTCTGGAGAATTTCCAGCCCATGGGAGCAACCGAACGCTATTTTCATGACACCATTTTTTAACCGACTTTGCCGTGTGGCATGGAGCTGAGTCTTGTTGAAAAATCCAACGTCTATTACCATACCATTCCCTTATTTGAGGCAGTAGACGTCTTCTTAGTACTTCTATATACTTGACTTGGTTCATATTCCCCTCAACAATGCTCAAACCACTAGTTCCATGCACAGAAATTGCTCCCCAAACCATGATCTTTTGTGGAAATTTCACCGTTTTCATCAGACACTCAGGCAAAAATTCTTCTCCAGGCCTCCTTCTTACACTTTGAACACGATCGTCAAGCACGGCAATCGTTGACTCATCGGAGAACACCACCTGCAATCAAAGAAAGCCCTGTGAAAGAGTCAGTGCATAGCGTATGAAGTACAGCTAAAACGAAGTACAGTATGACTTGCTGCTTTACAGATATTTTTACTGCAGTTTTATCACGTACTGTAAATACACTTCTATGCATACTGTATTTACTGTATTAACATTCTATTTAATGTTAAATATTATTCTTACCTGTTCCCAATCCTCACTAGTCCAGTTAATGTGTTCCTTTGCCCATGCAAAACGTGCCTTCTTCATAGCCTCAGTGAGCCTGGGCTTCTTCCTTGGGCGGTAGGCTTTGAAGCCGGCAGTTAGAAGCCTCCTGTTGACTGTTCTACGACTAATATTGATGCCATCAGCCGCTAGACTACTGGAAATGTTTTTGCAAGTAGCTCTTCTATTTCTAAGAGACAAAATTGCAATCTGTCTATCAGTTCTTGGAGTCGTTACCCTTTTTCTGCCGCATCTTCCAACCCTTTTGGGCCTACATTTTCTCCAAATACCATTTTTTTCTTAATACGAAGTACTGACTGTGGTGAAACATGGAGTTTGGCAGCGTTTCCTTTTTTTAAATGTAAAAGAAGTTAATAAAAACCTGTATTGTTTTTTTCCCCAATTTTCCGTGGACTCAAGTCATTCTTTCGCCCCATTTTCAAATTCACTTAAAAACTGTAACAAATAATTGCCGAAATTGGGTAAATACACTATTTAAATTAAACGGTAGTTACAATGACACGTAAAAGAAAGAGAAACACACCCGCATCGCACGACAACCAAACGACAACTGACGAACAAACACGCTTCGTTCGACTAAAGAATTATGCAAAAAATTGATTCATGGCATGCCGAAGCGTGTCGCAGCCATTATGGCAGCTAAGGTGGGTCAAACTAAGTACTAAACTATTGCTAAATAATGACCATGTATTCTTGTGTAGAAATAAATAACTTTTCAACGTTTAAAATTGGTTTAATTTAACATTTTATACCAAAAAATGAAATTTAAAAAAAATCCTAATAATTTGGCCAGTACTGTATATATATATATATAAAAGTGAACAATGAACAATTCCTACACCATCATTATATGAATTCATTGTCCATTTTTACATAAGAAACCAAAAATCACATAAGCGAGTTTTGGATAGAATTTCGATTTGTAATAATGACTTATGCACTATGACGTCATAAAATAACTTTATTCTCTTACGTTTCCCACTCTGTGTCTCTAATTCGTTCTTGTAAATCTTCCTAACAATGATTTGTACTATACGTAAAAATTCAATAACTATGACGTCACATTTTCCAGTCATTTATTTCCCTAAGGACTAAACACTCAATAGAAGTCATTATTTATATGTTATGTAGCATAAACATTATTATTGAACCATACTCATTCTTACATTCATGTTCTTTCTTGACCGCTATCCTTTATTAATTTTATTACTTATTCATTCATCTACCTATTGTCTACTTATGCCCTATCAACTTATCAGTCTATGTTTACTCGTGTCAATCATGAAATGCAAAACTTTCGCAGTTCGTTCGAGAACGCGAAAAAAACGTTCTCGTATTATTTTTTTCATTTTTATTTTTAATTATATGACCTCCCGAGTTGAACTAAAAAATGCTGAGTTAAGAAGTTATAAAATTCCACTCACGACAGCAGATTCGAGCGCCTCAAAGATCAGATGCCTCCGTCCGCTCTGATTTCAAATTCATAACATTATAACATATTATTTCGTAAATAAATTATCTCGTAAGTGCCATGTACTTTGTATTATATTTCTAACATCATAATTGTCTATTAATATGAAACACTGTAAAAACGAAAAGTTATAGTAACTGTTTAATTGTAATTAACTGTAATACTTTAAATTAATAATAACTTGTAATGTACTTCAGTGAAACTGTAATTAAATGTAATGATTTAATTTATCATGTAAGAATGTACTTTAAAATGGAAGTGTAATTAAACAACAAGTGAATGTGAATTAATTGGTAATTGTAATCGTAATTGTAATGAACCAAAATTAATACGTACTCAGTCATGTACTCAAAATTGTGCTTATGTGCTATTACGAAATGATATTGCCGTCAAAAATGTAGAATCGGCGATACTGTTGTTCTTTTTTATTTATATTTTTTTTAGTTGAAATCTTTCAAAAACATCTGATTATGTGTTTAAAAAGGGGGGAAACTTAACCTTCGATTGTCTCCCCCAAACATTTAGACTATATTATATTGTACTTGTAAAATTACTTCACTTCTGATTAGCACTTCATCGTTGCACTTCATCATTGTACTTCAGATTAGCACTTCATCATTGTACTTCAGATTAGCACCTCATTAGGAGGGGGCAGAGGCCCCTTGCCTCCTTAATATATTTTTAGATTCCGGCCTGAGCCATGGTCGAAAGAGGTCGAACCTCTACCCTTGTAAATTCAGAGCAATACCTGTAATTTTTAAGAAGTCAACCACAGTAAAAGAAGTTTTTATCTTTTTCCTTCGAGCCGTGCTCTCTTCAGATTACTTTAAGAAGATAAGAGAAAGGATCAGAGAATCATTGAAAGAAAAGAATTAACAGAGTGGCGACCCACCATTTAAGGCGACCGAAAAGAATTATAGAAAAGTATAAAGAAGAAACATCCGTTGCAGCCTCCTAACCAGAACCCCCCCGTCGAATCCGAACCGACTCAGGGCCATAAAGGGGGGGTTAACAGCTTGCGACCCTATACCAGGATAAACACATGAAGAAGGAAGATAACAAGACTAGACCCTTTACCAGGATCTTAACAGATTTTAAGATGTTTAACAAGAAGATGTTTAACAGAAGATGTTTAACCAGAAGATGTTTAACCAGAAGATGTTTAACAAGAAGTTGTTTAACCAGAAGATGTTTAACCAGAAGATGTTTAACCAGAAGATGTTTAACAAGAAGATTTTAACCAGAAGATGTTTAACAAGAAGATGTTTAACAAGAAGATGTTTAAGAAGAGGCCACTCTTTGGCCAAGATAGAAATTACCCTGCATCAGGATAAAACCATTTGACCGGCGTGTCACGACTTCTAGTTCGTAACATCCACCCTTGAACCGGTGTGTCACGACTCCAAGTTCTCCACGCCTAGTTTCATCCAGGAACAAGTAGCCAGCAAGACGTCTTCAGGACACGTCTCAAGGATTTCCCCATAGAAAATTTTGTTACGTACATTTTGTTTTTTAAGTAATTTATAAACACTTGAAAAATCAGTACTATTAACAGTTAATATTTAGTATCAAGTCAGAATTTACAAGAAACACAGTGAACATTGCAGACACCAGTGATACATTTGTTTTTATTGAAACAGTAATTGTAACAGAGTTAATTGTAAGCGAGTTAATTGTAAGCGAGTTAATTGTAAGCGAGTTAATTGTAAGCGAGTTAATTGTAACACAGAGAGTTAATTGTAACACAGAGTTAATTTTAAAGAGAGTTAATTTCAAGAGAGTTAATTTCAGTTATTTTCACTGTTATATTCAGTATAGAATAATTTTATTTTATGTACCTTCCCGTACATTAGAATGAAATATTGTTACATTTTTTTTATTTTTTTGTTTGCAAATTTTTTTCAATTACTGAATTGAATTGACTTGCAAATTAAGAGAGAGAGAGTTTACAGAGAGTTTAGAGATTTATAAAGATACTTGAAGTAATTTTGAAGTCATTTTTTTTTAAGTCATTTTTGAAGTCATTTTTTTGAAGTCAGTTTTGAAGTCAGAAGGTTGCACCAAGAGGGTCAACCAAACCCCAGAGGTTAATCGTCTCCACTTGATAAAGATCAAGTGCAGTCATTTTCCATTTATCAGTTAATCTTCACTTGACAAGCGTTCAAGTTAGTTTCAGAATACTTGACAAGCGTTCAAGTTAGTTTCAGAATACTTGACAAGCGTTCAAGTTAGTTTCAGAATACTTGACAAGCGTTCAAGTTAGTTTCAGAATACTTGACAAGCGTTCAAGTTAGTTTCAGAATACTTGACAAGCGTTCAAGTTAGTTTCAGAATACTTGACAAGCGTTCAAGTTAGTTTCAGAATACTTGACAAGCGTTCAAGTTAGTTTCAGAATACTTGACAAGCGTTCAAGTTAGTTTCAGAATACTTGACAAGCGTTCAAGTTAGTTTCAGAATACTTGACAAGCGTTCAAGTTAGTTTCAGAATACTTGACAAGCGTTCAAGTTAGTTTCAGAATACTTGACAAGCGTTCAAGTTAGTTTCAGAATACTTGACAAGCGTTCAAGTTAGTTTCAGAATACTTGACAAGCGTTCAAGTTAGGTTCAGAATACTTGATAGAGTTCAAGTTAGGTTCAGAATACTTGACAGAGTCCAAGTCAGAGTTATATTCGAAGTCAGAGTTATATTCGAAGTCAGAGTTATATTCGAAGTCAGAGTTATATTCGAAGTCAGAGTTATATTCGAAGTCAGAGTTTTATTTGAAGTTAGAGAGTTCAAGTCAAAGTTAGTTTTTAAGTCGAAGTTAGTTTTCAAGTCGAAGTTTTCAATGCAGTCAATTGAATTCAACCTTTTTTTTGTTGTTCAAAAGAATTTAATTCAACCTTTTTTTTGTGTTTGTGAGAAGAAAATTGACCTATCTGTCTTCTTTTCATGCCATTGTTACGTATATAGATATATAGTTATGTAATTCATTAATTGTAACAAAACCGTTTTTACAAAGGTTGTAACGATTTTGGTAATTATTATAATGTATATGAGGAACATGCCGTCCCTCCGTTTGTTCAACTTTTTTTAGTTTTTGTTGTAAGTAGTGTGACAAGCAATCTTTTAAAAAAAAAAAAAAAAAAAAAGCAAAGTGCTTACGAAAAACTTATTGTCATTTTCAGACTTATATCCCCCGCTTAGTCACTCAATTCCCCCGAATGTAGTACTCCAAACTTTGTTTTTTTATTTTATTTTTATTTTAACACCCCAACCCCAGTTGAACCCAGTGTCGACCAAAACCGTTTTTACAAAAGTTTTTAACGAGTTTTATAATTATTTTGATTATATGATGACAGAAATAGCGTAACAATTAATCGATCATGTACCTAATTTATCCTGCTCTGTACGATCGGGAAATTTACCCGTATGACCGTACATACCCTAAATTTCAGTCATTTAACTTTTAATAAAACTTCTACCCAATAAAACAGATGTATTTGTCTATATGCAAACAAGTCTTCAGATTAAAAAAATCAAATAATTCAAATTCTATCAACATTCAACGAAAAAGTATGATTTTTCTACTTAACAAGCAAAAATTATTAAAACCTTTTCAATATTTTTTTTTTTAATTATATGAAAATAATTTTTAATGAAAAATTTACCTGTAATTTAGAATTTTATAATAATAATAATAATAATAATAATAATAATAATAATAATTGATTTATGTTTTTTAATTTGTATTTTAATTTTGTTTTGTTCAATTAATCGTGAGTAACTGTCCTTAAATTGTTATTGTACCATTTGTAAGGTATCAAACGAAAATTATAGTCAAATTGACATACTACTACAGTATATGGTTATGAATTTTAGTAGTCGAATTTAAATCTGTCTCGAAATTATCAGACACACACTTTGTACCCAACAAACATAAATACACATTTGACCACAGGTCTATACATCATCCACTACGTAATTCGATTTGTACCTACAACAGCCAATAAAAATGCATGCACACTATATATATATACTATATATATACAAACCTTATGCTAAAATCATTGAATATCACAATAAAACTATTTCATTACGTAAGTGCAAACTATGCTATATAATCTTAATCATTTTTGCTTCCTAATATATCTTGCTCATGCATTTATTCAGTTAATTTAACAATCCTCTCAGCTAATGTCTCTCGAACTTATAAAATACACACTTTGTACCCAATAAACAAAAATACACACTAGACCACAGGTCTATACATCATCCATTACGTAATTCTATTTTTACCTACACTAGTCAATAAAAATTAGCTTATAGATTGTACGATTTATATTTTTCCCTTTTTCCTATTCATTATGAATGTAATTTTCCCCGCAGAAGAAAAAAAAAAAATTTTGAAATTTTTTTTAACCATATCATTGTTTGTCTAACTTAATTGGTTGTCTAAATTAATGTATTAATCCTATTAAATGTTTGTCTAAACTAAAGTATTAATCTTTGATTTTTTTATATTTTGTAAGCAAGTGTCATTTTAAAAATTTGGATACTCTGCATTGTACTCGACCACGCGAAATCGTTCTGTATAAAATTTGTATTGTAACTAATGGTACCCTGTTAGGATGTTATTTTCTCATTTGTATTGTATTAATGATACCCTATTAAATTATTGTATAAATATCATTTTTAAAAGGGGAGAGTAATGTAAAAAGTGAACAATGAACAATTCCTACACCATCATTATATGAATTCATTGTCCATTTTTACATAAGAAACCAAAAATCACATAAGCGAGTTTTGGATAGAATTTCGATTTGTAATAATGACTTATGCACTATGACGTCATAAAATAACTTTATTCTCTTACGTTTCCCACTCTGTGTCTCTAATTCGTTCTTGTAAATCTTCCTAACAATGATTTGTACTATACGTAAAAATTCAATAACTATGACGTCACATTTTCCAGTCATTTATTTCCCTAAGGACTAAACACTCAATAGAAGTCATTATTTATATGTTATGTAGCATAAACATTATTATTGAACCATACTCATTCTTACATTCATGTTCTTTCTTGACCGCTATCCTTTATTAATTTTATTACTTATTCATTCATCTACCTATTGTCTACTTATGCCCTATCAACTTATCAGTCTATGTTTACTCGTGTCAATCATGAAATGCAAAACTTTCGCAGTTCGTTCGAGAACGCGAAAAAACGTTCTCGTATTATTTTTTTCATTTTTATTTTTAATTATATGACCTCCCGAGTTGAACTAAAAAATGCTGAGTTAAGAAGTTATAAAATTCCACTCACGACAGCAGATTCGAGCGCCTCAAAGATCAGATGCCTCCGTCCGCTCTGATTTCAAATTCATAACATTATAACATATTATTTCGTAAATAAATTATCTCGTAAGTGCCATGTACTTTGTATTATATTTCTAACATCATAATTGTCTATTAATATGAAACACTGTAAAAACGAAAAGTTATAGTAACTGTTTAATTGTAATTAACTGTAATACTTTAAATTAATAATAACTTGTAATGTACTTCAGTGAAACTGTAATTAAATGTAATGATTTAATTTATCATGTAAGAATGTACTTTAAAATGGAAGTGTAATTAAACAACAAGTGAATGTGAATTAATTGGTAATTGTAATCGTAATTGTAATGAACCAAAATTAATACGTACTCAGTCATGTACTCAAAATTGTGCTTATGTGCTATTACGAAATGACATTGCCGTCAAAAATGTAGAATCGGCGATACTGTTGTTCTTTTTTATTTATATTTTTTTTAGTTGAAATCTTTCAAAAACATCTGATTATGTGTTTAAAAAGGGGGGAAACTTAACCTTCGATTGTCTCCCCCAAACAGTTAGACTATATTATACTGTACTTGTAAAATTACTTCACTTCTGATTAGCACTTCATCGTTGCACTTCATCATTGTACTTCAGATTAGCACTTCATCATTGTACTTCAGATTAGCACCTCATTAGGAGGGGGCAGAGGCCCCTTGCCTCCTTAATATATTTTTAGATTCCGGCCTGAGCCATGGTCGAAAGAGGTCGAAACTCTACCCTTGTAAATTCAGAGCAATACCTGTAATTTTTAAGAAGTAAACCACAGTAAAAGAAGTTTTTATCTTTTTCCTTCGAGCCGTGCTCTCTTCAGATTACTTTAAGAAGATAAGAGAAAGGATCAGAGAATCATTGAAAGAAAAGAATTAACAGAGTGGCGACCCACCATTTAAGGCGACCGAAAAGAATTATAGAAAAGTATAAAGAAGAAACATCCGTTGCAGCCTCCTAACCAGAACCCCCCCGTCGAATCCGAACCGACTCAGGGCCATAAAGGGGGGGTTAACATATATATATATTTCTGTGTGTGTGTGTGTGTGTGTGTGTGTGTGTGTCTACATTATATATTGTTAAGGGTATGATGATGTTGATAAGCTTAGTAGGACCATAGGAATTTAAATAGAAGCATAAAATAGTATAATGTTAGCTTGATCGCTATTTTTCCTTATGATGGAATTCACAGCCATAGCTCTCTGATTGAGTAAAAACAATGATCGAAATAAAATAAAATATGTGTAACAATTACAACAACTAGTCGTCGGAAACAATAAATTAGTCACAACAGAATTATGCCTACGTTAAAAGATTGAGTTGCCAACTGTTTTGAAGGAAATCAAATGTTTAATCTAAATAATCTTGTACATATATAATGATAATAACAATAATATTAATGTTTAAGTGGATGTTTAGAGACGGATTTGATGATTCAGATCATGAATCTATCCAAATCTGCATGGCTAGGTCGAGTTTTGCATTACACAACTTGACGTAACTAGTGATATAAATGGATGAATTAGTGCTGGCATTTCTTTAAATTTATCTTACAGAGAGATAGCTTAGAACAACAGTTGCAGGTTAACTGGATGAACTCTATGACAATGAAGGAAGACATCAATATTTGAATTTATGAAATATACTGGTAAATTGCATGTATTCGGGTGTTCATCCTGGCCTTTTTTAAAAGGGTTGTTTTATATATATATATATATATATATATATATATATATATATATATATACACACAAACTCAGAATGGTCCCTGAGAAATTTATATGTTAAACACAGACCGTGCATGGAACAAGGAACTCTTCTGGGAAAATTAAATCCACTATAGTCCGAATAAGTAATGGTAAATGACAAATACCATAGTTTTTCTTTTTCATGATGCTAGCCCGGGTCTCTTGCGAGAGACCCGTTGCCCACGTTGGGCTAGCATCATGAAAAAGAAAAACTATGGTATTTGTCATTTACCATTACTTATTCGGACTATAGTGGATTTAATTTTCCCAGAAGAGTTCCTTGTTCCATGCACGGTCTGTGTTTAACATATAAATTTCTCAGGGGACCATTCTGAGTTTGTGTATATTAAACGGACGTGTTACGTGCCTTGAAAAGTGGATGCTCAATGTCCCGGTTGAGGTTTAAGTTTTGGTTTTTTTGGCTAAAAATACAATAGTTACCCCTTTTTCTTTGTTTATTCAATCCGACGTGAATGCAACGAGTCTTTTACTTATATAGAGGTTCTGAATGTAGGGACTAGGCTTGCTTTAAACCCTAGGTCCATGTCCCAAAGCTGGATCCTGTCTGCTTTGCAGATAGCTGGTGAGGGAAGCTATATTTATGGGATCTCTTTGCGAGAGACCCGTTGCCCACGTCGGGCTAGCATCATGAAAAGAAAAAACTATGGTATTTGTCATTTACCATTACTTATTCGGACTATAGTGGATTTAATTTTCCCAGAAGAGTTCCTTGTTCCATGCACGGTCTGTGTTTAACATATAAATTTCTCAGGGGACCATTCTGAGTTTGTGTATATTAAACGGACGTGTTACGTGCCTTGAAAAGTGGACGCTCAATGTCCCGGTTGAGGTTTAAGTTTTGGTTTTTTTGGCTAAAAATACAATAGTTACCCCTTTTTCTTTGTTTATTCAATCCGACGTGAATGCAACGAGTCTTTTACTTATATAGAGGTTCTGAATGTAGGGACTAGGCTTGCTTTAAACCCTAGGTCCATGTCCCAAAGCTGGATCCTGTCTGCTTTGCAGATAGCTGGTGAGGGAAGCTATATTTATGGGATCTCTTTGCGAGAGACCCGTTGCCCACGTCGGGGCTAGCATCATGAAAAGAAAAACTATGGTATTTGTCATTTACCACTACTTATTCGGAATATAGTGGATTTAATTTTCCCAGAAGAGTTCCTTGTTCCATGCACGGTCTGTGTTTAACATATATATATATATATATATATATATATATACAGGGTGTTTCATAACATGTGGGACCAACTTTCAGGATGGATTCAGGAACTGAAAACAATGGAAAAAGTTTATATAAACATATACCCGAAATCGCTTTGTTTTCGAATTACAGCAGCCCGCTATGTGTTCCAGCAAGTATCCGCCTTACCTTTAAATGAAGTGCTCAAAATGACCGCCTTGCGCTTGAGTACACACCTGAACACGCCTCGTCATAGACTGCCTGACGAGTTCAAACAATCCAGATAATGCTCGGATTGACGTTGGCTAAGCATTTCAACGTTGTCTATGGGTGTCACGTAAACAATGGATTTCAGGTGACCCCACAGGTACAAATCGAGTGGATACAGGTCTGGTGAGCGAGCAGGCCACACAATGAATCCTCCACCGCCTATCCATTTATCAGGAAAATGTTCATCCAAATAGTCTGTGGCTACTCGACTAAAATGAGGCGGAGCGCCGTCATGCATAAACCACATACGACGTCGGACACGAAGAAGAACTTCATCTAGTAAATTGCTTAAATCATTCCTTAAAAAATTGGAATAGGATTCTCCTGTTAATCTTCCAGGCAAATTAAAGGACCGATTAAGTTGTCGTCAATAAATCCTGTCCATACATTGGTACTAAATTTTGGTGGTGCCTTGACTGGATGATGGCATGCGGATTAATAAATTTTTGTTGGTGCCTTGACTGGATGATGACATGCGGATTCTCTTCGGCCCAGTGATGAGTGCTGTAAATATTGATCACGCCATTTCTTGTGAAGGCAGCCTCATCAGAAAACAACACGGAGGATAGAAAAAGAGGATCGCGAGCACACTGTTGAAGGAACCAACTACAAAATGCCTCTCGTGGTGGGAAATCAAATCAGCTTCAGTAAGGCCTTGTACTCTCTGAATGTGATATGGGTAAAGCTGTTGTTCCACTAAAATTCTCCACACACTTGTGTATCTTACACCCTCTGCCTCTGTTATCCTTCGGGTGCTGACACCAGGATGTTCTTCCACGCGATTCAGGACCCGCTCCTCCAACTCAACAGTTCTGGCGCTGATTGGTCTACCACCATCTGAAACTCGCTTGTTGAATGATCCTTTATCACCAAGACACTCATCTATTCTCTGAAAGGTCTTATTATCTGGCAGACGGCGATTCGGAAACCTTTCCGTATACAGACGTCTTGCTGTGGCCGCATTACACTCGGCATGTCCATACACGAGATGCATGTCTGTCATTTCTCTGTTTGAATAAGCCTCCATTCTCACTTCAAATGCACACTATCACTGAATAGCACAAAAACTTTTAAGGATTTTTGTTTTCACTGGACCGCACTTATTCACGGTAAGAAGTACCAGTACGAATATGAAAAGTGAAACACTGCGATGCACCTCTGACTGACTGATGGCCCTACACTTAACGATATTGAAGCACGTAATAGAGTGTACGAAACATTACAATCGGCAAGGCCATACATGAAATAAGTCTCGTACACACTCACAAACATTGTCGGCAAGCATTGTTTGTAAACAGTTTGCGGAAAGAATTGCTGGAACACAAAACGGGCTGTAACTCAGAAACAAAGCGATTTCGAGCATGTTTATATAAAATTTTTTCATTGTTTTCAGGTCCGTGTCCGCATAAGAAGAGGAGGGAAAACGAGCAATGAAAAATGATGTAGTGGTTATCATATCTAACCGGAAATCGGATGACCCCGGGTTCGATTCCCGAGAGGTGCCTCATTTTTCATTGCTCGTTTTCTCTCCTCTTCTTGTGCGGACACTTTTCTAAACAAGCGTCGTTCTTTACATTAATTATACTGTGTGTCGTTTCATCGAGGACCTTGGTGTAGTGGTTATCATATTTGACCGGCAATCGGATGATCCCGGGTTCGATTCCCAGGAGGTGCCTCATTTGTCTTTGCTCATTTTCTCTCCTTTTCTTGTGCGGACACTCTTCTAAACAAGTGCTTGACATTAATTATACTGTGTATCGTTTGCTGTTAATATATCGGGTCCGCAAAAAAAAAGGAGCATGACGAAAATGTTTACTGTACATTTATTTTTACACATAATGACAAATAACTTATTTTAGGCAAATAAGCAACAAATAAACTAAGTTAGTACCAAATTTCATGTCAATACGTCAAAAATTAAAGAAAATATAAAAGTTTTACTACAACATGTCATATAATTTTACAATTT